>JANEYF010004998.1:435000-618394 GCA_029963845.1 Rhamnusium bicolor | reverse complement strand
TTCTCAGGATGATTATAGAAGAAAATAATAACTGAAAATTATGCATGACTATATACCTTATTATTCTTTTTCTAATGATGTATTAGTTGCTTAAAACAAATGGTCAGTGTCGTAAAGAGTTTAGGTGGAACGTAATTTAAATACCGTGTTCCAAAGAAAAAACAGTAAAACTAAATGTGTTTTCTTTGGAACACGGTGCACTATCTTGCATATGTCATATTGACAAGAGGTAATAACCTAGAAATTGGTATATGGCTGGCAACAGTGAACAAATTTCAAGTAAATTGACTAAACACAATTTGATTCTAAGGTACTTTTTTAAAAAAATTTCTAAACAAAGCAAAAATAGGTAACAGCTAAGCAGTTTCGTTGTGTTAAAAATGTTAAAAAATTTAATAAAATACGACTGGGGATAGAACCCAGAACTTCGAGGAGAGAAGCAAGTGTCTTTACCACTCGAGCACAAAGCTACATAAGTAATAGATGCTTTTAATCCACAACAGCATTAAATTGTAATTATTATTAGGCACCTAATGTACTACCTAATTTTTTGTATCTGTAATAAACATATTTTACAAAGTTCATAAATATCATACTAACATATTACATCTGTCACTGTAACAGGGTCAGTCATACGGTTTTTATGTTTGGACTCTTTTCAACATTACCAACGTGTTTCGTGACGTAACGAGTCTTCGCGCCATTGTTTACATTTATTTTTTATTCATTAACTGTCTCTAGATTTTTGTAGTCTCTTGCAATAATTGTGTTATACCTCTGCACTTAAAAGCTTCTCTACGGTAATTAAAATCTCAATATTTTTTAGGATATTTCATATTCGAGGAATTGTTGATAAAATTCTCCAAATTTGAATCTTCTTTTACAGTTCTGTGACATACTTTTGTTCTATTAATCTGTTTCGTTTAAATCAAGTAGTTTAATAAGGAATTGTTCATCAAATAGAGTTGATCTTACATCATAGCTGTCATTGTCATTATCAAAACTATGCCTCCATCAGTTTAATGTATTGTCGGGGCAATTAAACTCAATAGGTCACCACCAATTATGTGTACAGCGTAGATCAAAGTCAAAATAAATTCTTTCGGAACGCGGCTACGCGGGGGGGGGGTAATAAATAGAGGAAATATGTAGTTATATTGTATTCTTAAATGACGGTTTTAAGTAATATAAGTAATATATATGTGGTAAATATGAAATATTTTTTTTATATATATATTAAAGTATTAAATAAATGATTTACTTTACTTTTGTTTCATGACTTTATACTTTTTGTAATACTATAATAGTTAAGTATGTGAAAATATGTGTATCCCTCAATTACAAATACATCCACGTATTGTGACTTGCCTAATCTGCAGGTAAATTTGTACAATATGTCAAATTTGACTTTTTACTTACTTATCTTTGCTCATTGTTTGGATACACTTTTCACCATGCACTCAATTAGCTCTAGAGAGTCTTAAATATCAGAAATAAGTTCAATTTTTGTTAAATTTGGATTTATAGATCTTGATTTTCAATATTTAAATATTTTATTAATTTATTATCTTATTCAAATTTAGTTATCAAATTTTTCTTTACTGAATACAATACTTTTTTTATTCAATTATAAATAAATTTCGTGGTCAGATAATGAAATGCTTTATATTTAAAAACAAAAACTAAACAAATTTAAATTGCTCAAATTGATAACAAATAACTACCTGCTCTAAATTTGTGCACCTTTTTCAGCTAAATTACCTACTTTATGTCTTGACAAAGCTTAATCTAACACAAATGATTTATAAAACAACAAACTTAACTTTATCTTCTACCCAGATTCCAACTTCTCTTGTGTAGGTATGTACAAATATTATGCTATTATGCGCCCTGAATCCTTTTAAATTTTAACTGTCAAATCACTTTGCCTTTTATCTCCTATATCTGCTGGTTGTCTGGAAAATGATATGCTTTTCAATTCTCTCCTATTTGATAACAATTTCATCTCTTGTTTGCTAAAAATTATACTATTAACTTCTTCCACGCTTTTTCATATGAAATTTGTTCTTTTCTGCTTCTTGTAAGTTACTTTTGTAATATTCCTCAAAGAAAATGTAATTTCTATGATTTTGATTACAAAATTTCGAATTTTTTTTTAGTAGCTGAAATTAAACGTGTGCGTACTTTGAAATCAGAAAATAGAACCCTTTTTTTATTTATTTTTTTCCCAGACAACTCCACCCGGTACCCAAATTTATATAGTGATACCAACGTCATCTTCTTTACAAACTTTGATTCTATTTTTATTTTTCTTGATATGGCAGGAACCACTTTTTCTCCTTTCTAATCCTCTTCACTGCACTTTAACACATCCAATACCCATCATCCTATTTCATTATGCTGTGAACTTCGTTCGTCCTTTTCACCTTTTCACTCACTTTTCATTATATAACTAAGATTAAATCTAATTACAATGTTTTTTTTTCTACATCTTCAATAGAATGTTTAAGCTTCTTGTAGCTTCATTGTATTAAACACGTCTATTATATAAACAAATTCAAAACCATTTCATTATCTTTCACTTTATTCAAAATTCTTTCTTTTTCAAATAAGAAAACAACTCAAATACCTTCAAAATTTTTTTTTAACATTTAACTTGATATATATATGGTGTATCCATGAATCCGCAACATAAAGAAAAGACAACTACCTATAAAGTTTATTTAACTTTGTACGCCTGAACATATATCTTTAGTTATGCCACAACTTCTGTATCTTTTTCGTTTTGTGTGTTATCATATGTGTTTTGTAAATCAGTTATTTAATTCAATTTTAATTTACTATAGCGTGTCCAAATACTATATTCCAAAACATATATATATATATATATATATATATATATATATATATATATATATATATATATATATATATATATATATATATATATATATATATATATATATATATATATATATATATATATATATATATATATATATATATATATATATATATATATATATATATATATATATATATATATATATATATATATATATATATATATATATATATATATATATATATATATATATATATATATATATATGTATATATATATATATATATATATTATATATATATATATATATATTAAATATGATTCGAAGGAAACAACTACTTAGCGGGCAAATACCCCGACCTGCATTGAATTACACCTTCAAATCATGATAGATGGAAGGCCAATATCATTTGTCAATTCCCTAACAGACATAGATCGATTTCGAACTTATTTGTTCTCTTCAGTATGCTATAGGTTATGGAACAGACAAATGATAGTGGCCAACCTGTTAGTTATATACCAACTAAGGTGAAGTGAATAGTGGTGAGATTTATGAAACTTCTCATATGGTCTGAATGCTACTATCCGACCGACATCCTAGATGTCTCTGTGGCGGATAGCGACTTTGCATCACAGCAAGTACCGAGAGCGGCGACCCCTAGCCCAAGTGGACTAAACTAATGTTATTAAATATGATTTGAAGGAAACAACTACTCAGCGGGCAAATACCCCGACCTGCATTGAATTACACCTTCAAATCATGATAGATGGAAAGCCAATATCATTTGTCAATTCCTAACCAGACATAGATCGATTTCGAACTTATTTGTTCTCTTCAGTATGCCATAGGTTATGGAACAGACAAATGATAGTGGCCAACCTGCTAGTTATATACCAACTAAGGTGAAGTGAATAGTGGTGAGAGGTATGAAACTTCTCATATGGTCTGAATGCTACTATCCGACCGACATCCTAGATGTCTCTGTGGCGGATAGCGACTTGCATCACAGCAAATGCCGAGAGCGGCGACCCCTAACCCAGGCGGACTAAACAAATGTTATTAAATATGATTTGAAGGAAACAACTACTCAGCGCAAATACCCCGACCTGCATTGAATTACACCTTCAATATATATATATATATATATATATATATATATATATATATATATATATATATATATATATATATATACATACATATATATATATATATAAATCTTTGTTTCTTTCGAAATTGCTTTATTCCATCCTCAAGATATAAACGTGATTATAAGAATAAAAATGAATACATCGCATAAAAATTGTTTTCAATAAAATGTGTAAAGAAAGTATCAGGAATAAAAAGTAAAATAGTTCAATTTAGACAATTTCAAATATATATATATATTCAATGCAGGTCAGGGTATTTGCTCGCTGAGTGGTTGTTTCCTTCAAATCATATTTAATAATATATATATATATATATATATATATATATATATATATTATATATATATATATATATATATATATATAAGGGTAAGCCAATCAGTATAAATCACTATTCCATTGAAACTGTCTTTACGAATGACTTACGGTAACTGTCCTCTGAAAATCTTCCTAAATAATTCTGCAGACAATTATAGTTGTTACCATCTATTGATGGAATTCTAAAGTAGTGACGACTGATTTGTTAACTGAAAGTTTGGACAATGAAAGGGTTTTTTTGCAAGTCATGAGACAGTTTCAATGAAATAGTGACTTACACTGATTGCTTCTAGGCCCTCTTATATCATATATATATATATATATATATATATATATATATATATATATATATATATATATATATATATATATATATATATATATATATATATATATATATATGTATATATACATATATATATATATATATATATATATATATATATATATATATACATATATATACTATATACATATATATATATATATATATATATATATATATATATATATATATATATATATATATATATACATATATATATATATATATATATATATATATATATATATATATATATATATATATATATATATATATATACAGGGTGAGCCACGGTGGGTGGAGTATTAGAAGTATATGAAGAATGGATCAACCGATTGCTTTGAAATTTTGGTTACCAAGATAATCGAGTATGATCTCTCCAACTAAAATATTTTCGAAAGTGCGGTGTTGCCACTTATACGTAAAACAGGCAACATCTTCGTTATTTTAAATGGAATACCCTGTATATTTTTGCGTTTTTGAATCGTCGTCTCTATCTGAGTAACTTTTATTAATATTTCCCTATACCTATCTCAAGCCGTTTTCGAGATAATAATTCTTTTCTGAATTTATTGCCAAAAATTTGACTTTCAGTAAATCGTGTTTTCTCCTACCTACGCAGCAATTAAAAGATAATTTTTTAGTTGCGGCTAGGCAAGGCCTGAGGGCATCGCCTCCATTAATCAAATGTTTCGAATACCATACAGGGTGAGTTAGAGAACGCTTTCTACAAGTGACTTAGAAAAATGCACGAAAGTCAATTTTTTAAATGGAATGCCCTGTATATTATTACTGATTCGGAAAGGAGATGCATTTACCTCTTTAAAAAAGGTATATACTCTATATCAAATGCACACACGTTTTCGATTTATGGGCACTTTTCTGTAACCTTACCAAGAATATTAGTCTTCTGGTATATCATAACGGGTGGGCCATGAAATTTTTGTTTTGTCATTTTGTAATGACAACAGATGTTATTTTTCTAAATAAATTTGACGTTAGTGATATTTGCACCTAATTTGAATAGCTATGTAGCACAAATATGGCAGAAAATAATTATACAAACACGGTTTAATTGATTTGTTTATTATCCATGGACAGTGCAATAAGATTATCAGCAGAACTTGTAGAAGATTTAATGAGAAATATCCGAATTTGCCACAGATCAAAGGAATTTTATAAATTTTGGTTCATCATTAAGAGAATAATAACAGTGTCAGTATTAGGAAAAAATAATAACTAAGCAGCAACAACAGTAACAAAGTCTAAGTAGCAATAACAAATAATACCAATAACAGTAATAAATATAAAAATCTTAAAAATATTGTTATAATTATTCGAAATTTAGACCGTTAACTTCCAGACATTTTTGTATACGACGATGGACGACGTTTGTTGTAGCAGCTCTTATTTCAGCGAGGGTCAAAATTTTCAATCTCTTGAATCACTCGACGTTCTAATTCTTCCCTGTTGTAGACTGGAGTTTTATAAACTCTATCTTTAAGAGTACCCCAAAGATAAAAATCCAACGGGGTAAGGTCAGGGGGACTTCGGAAGCCCAATTCCACGATCCCAAACGTCTAATCCAACGATCATCGAAAAAGCGGTCCAACTCCATACTAATTTCATGTGTACAATGTGCAGGAGCCCCGTCGAGTTGATACCAACAGGTTATATATTTTTCAATTGACATAATATCAAGGAAGTCTTCCACAATTGTTCTAATTATATCCAAATATTTTCTGGAATTCAATTTTTCGTCGTATATGTAATATTTTATTTTGTCATCCAGTAACATACAAAACACGTTGAAACTAAATTTGACTTGAAAGCCAGCCTCTTTAGTAACGTGGGGTTGTCCGTGGTCCAACGGTGACGATTTCGTGTGTTAGAAATCCCTTCCCTAGAAAATTTTGATTCATCAGTCCATATAATTTTCTTTAAAAAATTGGAGTCCTCTTGCATACGTACAAGTAACATTTCATAAAATTCTATTCTCTGTAGATAATCCTGAGGCATGATGAAATTGGACTCTTGTAAATTTGTAATTATGCATTTTATGGTTTGCTAGTATTCTTCGAATGGATGAATATGGCATGCTAAATCCCGCTCAGCACAACGTATGGAATACTGGGGATTTGCATGAAAATATGCTAGCATATTGATTTCATTTACCTCGTCAGATGTCACAGGTTTAGGTAAATTTCTTGCTTCTCTTAATGACGAACCAAAATTTATAAAATTCCTCTGAATTCGTAAAAACTTTCTGTTGTTTATCCGCGGCAAATACGGATATTTCTCAATAAATCTTCTACAAGTTCTGCTGATAATCTTATTGCACTGTCCATGGATAATAAACAAATCAATTAAAACCGTGTTTGTATAATTATTTTCTGCCATATTTGTGCTACATAGCTATTCAAATTAGATGCAAATATCACTAACGTCAAATTTATTTAGAAAAATAACATCTGTTGTCATTACAAAATGACAGAACAAAAATTTCATGGCCCACCCGTTATGATATACCAAAGACTAATATTCTTGGTAAGGTTACAGAAAAGTGCCCATAAATCGAAAACGGTGTGCATTAGATATAGAGTATATACCTTTTTAAATAGGTAAATGTATCGACTTTCCGAATCAGTAATAATATACAGGGCATTCCATTTAAAAAAATTGACTTTCGTGCATTTTTCTAAGTCACTTATAGAAAGCGTTTTCTAACTCACCCTGTATGATATTCGAAACATGTGATCAATGGAGGAGATGCCCCCAGGCCTTGCCTAGCCGCAACTAAAAAATGATCTTTTAATTGCTGCGTAGGTAGGAGAGAAAACACGATTTACTGAAAGTCAAATTTTTGGCAATAAATTCAGAAAAAGTGTGATTCTCTCGAAAACGGCTTGATATAGGTATAGGGAAATATTAATAAAAGTTACTCAGAAAGAGACTGACGATCCAGAAAACGCAAAAATATATAGAGTATTCCATTTAAAATAACGAAGATGTTGCGAGTTTTACGTATAAGTGGCAACACCGCAATTTCGAAAATATTTTAGTTGGAGAAGTCATACCAGTATCTTGGTATTCAAAATTTCAAAGCAATCGGTTGATCCATTCTCCATATACTTCTAATACTCCACCCACCGTGGCTCACCCTGTATATATATATATATATATATATATATATATATATATATATATATATATATATATATATATATATATATATATATATATATATATATATATATATATAAAAAAAAAAAAAAAAAAAAAAAAAAAAAAAAAAAAAAAAAAAAAAAAAAAAAAAAAAAAAAAAAAAAAAAAAAAAAAAAAAAAAAAAAAAAAAAAAAAAAAAAAAAAAAAAAAAAAAAAAAAAAAAAAAAAAAAAAAAAAAAAAAAAAAAAAAAAAAAAAAAAAAAAAAAAAAAAAAAAAAAAAAAAAAAAAAAAAAAAAAAAAAAAAAAAAAAAAAAAAAATATATATATATATATATATATATATATATATATATATATATATATATATATATATATATATATCTTGGGACGTAACCCTCAAAAGCCACTCGTCTGGCAACCCTGTTGAAAATTGCTTAATATTTACCCTGTTATGTGGAGGTAGACTAATAATAATTAACTGAAGTAGGTTTTCTGATATTAGAAGACATACAATGGTGTTTCACTTGAAAGATGCGATGCAATATCAACGTTCGCCCCGTGTGCAATTTTGTTCTAGAGTTGAAGGTGGTGTTGAAAGTGACGTATCAATTACAAAATGACTCCAAATTTAAACAAAATATTGAACTGTGTTAATAGCTATGAAATTACTACCAGGCTAAGCTAATTCGACTTGAATAGGATTCCATTGCCATATCCCATCAATCTTGGTGATTAAAAAATAGATGAGTCACATTGCAATAAATGGGAACAACAAGTGTTACTCATTACCACATGTTGGTACAATCGATCTCAACTGTCAAACTATCGTGAAAAGCTGCTCATTTAATCTAAAAACAAATTATATGTATGAAATGTATACATCATAAACACAATATGTAGTTAACTTAGTGCTTTCAGTTCAATGTTCGCAGTATTGGGGTTGTTGCCAGTTGGATGGAAATATGAAAATAGATAAAAGGGTCTACTTATCCCTTTCTTTAATTACACATCGTTCTTGAAGGAAAATATCTTAAATGAAAAAAATATATGTACCGCGTCGTCTGAAAGACATGTTTTTAGTTTTGTTAACTATCTGAAAATGTAATAACATGTCTATACAAGCTACAAATTTCTACAATGACTGATAAAAGTGGAAATATGGAATCTTTCTTATTACTGATTTGTCAAATAAAATGTGTTCTTTGTAAAAGTTTGTGCTTCCATTGAAATCTAGTGATACAATTTGTCGCACAACGTAAAAAGAGAATTTAAAAATTTTAATGAAGAGTAAATGTTGTAAATAATACGCCCTTAGAGTTGACGGAGCCTGCCGGCTTCTCTGCTGTGATCTCAGATATGTTATTGAATTAAAAACAAATATTTTTAAGATGAATAAACCATTGATTGGTCTAGTTTTTAGTTAGCGAGTTTAGTATATAATAGAATCAGCTTGCGTTCACAAGTATGTTGATAGGATTGTTATTTTTATTAACTAATATACTTTTTCTTACCTACGTTTACCCCTAACAGAGTCAGAAGTGGGATATATCCCAATTAGTTACGCCCGTTTGGATGTCTGGTGAGGTGAAAAAAAAAAAAAAAAAAAGAAAACAGTTGTCAGTAAAACTAAAATTTAGTGTAATGGCTGTGGTTGTAGTGATGGAAAGTGTTTGGTTATGGGAAACGTGTAGTTTTGTGACCATTAAATGATGGGCCGGTTTGAGATGAGAAAAAACCACAAAACGGTTGGTACACTACGAACAACACCAAAACGGTTGATATACGACCAACAAGAAAAATCAATTTCTTACACCTTTCATTCAAGACGGAAGTTCGCGCCCCCCCCCCCCAAGTTGGAAACATGGAATTTTGCTCAGGGTCTCGACCTAGGCAACATATATCAAAATCGTTTCTACCCCAACTTTTGTAGAATAAAAATCTCTACTGACTGGATTACTAATAAGAAAATTGTTTTGGTAGTTTTTAGGATTTTCACAACAATTTCCAACATGACAATTTTCTATTTTATATTTCCATAGACATGCGAGACATTAAGTTATGTCATATTGATATTGTTTCTCCTTGCCTCATCTCTTACTACAAAAACCAACAGAATAGTAATTATAGATCACCATTTAATAAAATAATAGCGGATTCTTCAAGTTTGCTTCTTGTATTATTATTTTATTTGAAATTGTGAAAATTGCGTCCTTGAGTACTTAGTTTTCTTGCAACAAACTGTCGGCAATAGGACGATAGGATAAATCAAAATGTTACTTTACCTACGTTTCGCAAAAACTTCCTCAGGAACTCAATAACTAAATTGATATAAATGAAGAAAATAGTCTCCAATAGTCAAATTTATATATTTTGCCTATTGAGCCCTAAAATAAACGAAACATAGGCAAAGCAGCATTTTGTTTTGACTTATCGCCCCGTTGCTGATAATTCGTTTGAAGAAAATTATTTTCATTTCCCACCATGTTTGCCAAATCTCAATAAATAACATGCGTGTGAAAAAATTTACCACTTCAAATCCTCCTTTCCTAGCATAATTCCTTGTATTCAGTGAGCCGCACATTAAAACCAAAAAAATAACTTCACCCTCCTTAACTTTTTATTTTTGTCCTAGAAAAAAATTGTAAAGGCAAAAGTTGTAGGAAATTTCTCTATTATCTCAACCCACTTACCGAAAAAAAATTGAGCATCGCATTTTGGAGACAATGTAGGCACAACTTACCCTTTTAACTAGCTTCATGAACTAGCTTGGTTATCACAAACTGGAGAAGATCTATAAAAACTTTGCAGCATCAGATATATTTCTATGGTTGTCTCTGTGAGTGATGCTCACTGTGGTGAAAAAATAAGCTTGTATTTTGAGAACGACCGTTCGACATCTATTGATGTAATACTGACATACTTAAAATAGTCTTTGAACGCACTTAACGGATCTGGGGTTGCACCATCAATACCACCACAAATTTGTCTTAATCTGGTAAAACCGGTGTCTTGCTTTAACACACGTGCGGACTTTTCTCTAACGGGCTCATTATTTGCGTCACCTATAGAGTGTAGTAGTCGATTTACTTCATCCATTATTTGCAGTGACTCCGCATTGACAGCACACTGTTAAGTTTTGCATGGCGTCATATAGCCTTTTATAGTTCTTGTGAATAGTTTTTAAAGCTGTTTCAACGGAAATATCTTCGAATTTTGTCTAACTCTCCTCGTTAGGAAGTAATTGTAGTATCACAGTTTTTATTTGTTGTAAATATTCAGCATAATAAAAAGCTGCCTTCAATCATGTTCCCCAACGTGTAAGAATCGGCTGTGGTGGTTCGGGAATATCGGGACACTTGCTGTGAAATGCACGAAGACGTCTAGAAGTTTTAAGGAATACTTTTTTGTACTTGCTATTAATGCTTCTACCTTTGGAAAATCTTGTCGAATAATTTCTGCCACAAGATGTAAATCATGCACGTTACACGTAACATGTACCAGCCTACAACCGTGTTCTTGAGGAGAATGGCCTACCAAACGCATTGTCGCGGTACCATCGGTCACAAACATCAACACTTGACTTGCTGACAGATCAAATTTTTCTAACGTCTTCAGCACCACCCGCGTAATTATTTTGCCACTACACACTGTTAGCTAGTAATAATTGAAATGTCGGTTTAAGAGGGTCCAAAACACGTACTATTACATTTACAATAGAATTTTTTTACGATCTGTCGTCTCATCAACACATAACCACAGTCGTGTATTTTTTAATACACATTTGATCGTATTTTCAATGTCTTCAGTTGGTACATAGTTACGTAACGTCGCGTGACTTGGTAACGTCACTTGAGGATTGTATTTATTCCAGAACTTCCTAATTGGTTGTTTATCGAGTATGTGCAGCGGAACATCACAGGCAATCAACATTAACAGTAACATAAACTATGCTTTCGAAGACACACCATTTTTTTTTAATTATATGCTACACAGTTTTTACGTGACGTCTACAATCATATTTATCCCTGTCTTGCACACCTTACAAATTATTGTAGCACTATTATGGAATAAATTCGGGAATTCACTGATTAATTTATACACTTTGTCAGTGTATGGCCGTTTCTTACACTTGCGCACCCTTGACATATTTTTTTTATTAACATAATATCATCAATAAAATACAACAAATAAAATTATCAACAATACAACATAAAATATAACGGAGAGGAATAAATTAGCGTGTTAACACTACCACATACAACAATGGACTAGTCTCGGCTCGTTTCGATTTGTCCGCCAGCCGGTCATTGTCTCACCAGATATCTATCTACCTGCTGTTGCACCACTGAATAGACGCACGACTTGCCAACTCTAGTTATGTTGTGTATTTTTTGCTGCAACCGTTTGCGAATTATGCCTATTTTAACGAAATGTTTTGAATTTTGCCCAAAATCAAGATTGCCATGGAAAATGTATTTTATTCTATATCAACATATTGACGGTTTGTCATCTATTTAATTTCTTATTATACGTACCCCATTACTGAAAAAATGACTTTTGATTTTTTCTGTTAACAATACACTTATATTTTCGATTGTATTTTGTTATAAATATTATCTATCCAACAGCATATCATTTTCTTCGTTAATGGGATACGAGTAATAAGATATTTTGACTTAAGCTCTAACAGTAATTAAATTACTTAGTAAATGTCAAACTGTCAATATGTTGCTACAGAACAAAACAACCTTTTCATGGTAATCTTGATTTTATGCAAAAATCAAAATGTTTCGTTAAATTAGACATAATTTGCAAAAGGTTGGAGCAAATATACAACATTGTTGTAATCGGGAGGAAGTGTTAATTTCAAAAAGCTAAAAATATACAGGGTATTCTATTTGAAAAATGCAAGTTTGGTTTTTATCTCCGAAGTTCGATACTTAATTTTTTCTGCGATAAGTGGGTTGAGATGATAGCGAAATTTCTTACAACTTTTACCTTCACCATTTTTTCTAGGACAAACAATAAAAAGTTAAGGGGGTAAAATCTTTCTAGAATAACCCTGCGTAGGACAAAGATGTTAAAATATGTAAAAGGTTTTAAAACTTGACATTATCAATAACGTTATCAACAGGACGGTGAAAATATTCCTATTTTCTCATGTTTAGTTTACATTATTGCTTCAAATATTGTATTACATTTGCATCGCTTGCATTTGTATCGATTATAGCAAGTAGATTTTATTAAAGTGAATGTGTTGGAGTGTTTAAAGATAATCAAGGAATAAATAAATATTAATAATTAACTAAATAATATGTAAATAAATGAAAATAGAGGCAGTGGATTAATTTGATATTTTGCCCTTTGTACTCCAGTACCTCGAAAAGTATAGCCGCTCAGAAGACAATAATTGGTATGTAAAGAAAATAATGAAAAAAATCGGACGTTTTGTAATGTACAAAATTACCTCGAAGAGAAAAAGAAAAATAAATTTTCTGGCATTTGTTTACACCAGATTGTTATCTCTTTTCATCGTCACATATTGAAATTGAATTAAAACTGCTATTAAACTGGTAAATATTTTTGTCCTTGACAAATAAAATATTTACAAGTACACAATTTAACAATGAAATTGAGTCTAGGTATAATGATGATATCTGCATGCTTTAAATAATGGCAATGCTTTGGAGTGATAAATGACGAGTTCGTGTAAGTCTAAATATTTAGGAACAATCTATATTAAAAATTCATTAGATTTGTTTTGCTGCACTTTTAGCTTGATTAATTGAATACTCATAAAGACGAATGCTATGCGCAACCATCAAAGATACGCATTTACTGCTCCATTTGTGTTTTGGTCATAGTTTTCACAATTCCTTGATTATACTGCAGTCTGAGGGGCGCTGTGCTAGCATCCCATCAAAGATCGCTGGAGGGGTGGCTTTATAGGTATTTTGTCGCCCTTAGTGATCTTACCTAAAAAGGAGACTTATCCCTTATTGCTTCATTCTTAAAACTGAATTTTGTTAGTAGCTTATCGGCTAGGCCATATAGAATACACTTCAGATGTCGAATGAAGGATGCTTTCCTTTCGGTTTTAGATTAATTGTGAAAAAAATGTTTACAATATACTTAGTTTTATTTTTCTTCCTGGGACAGATATTCTTCAGAAATTTTTTTCTTATGTTAATACTAATGGTGGAGACATGAAAGTGGGTAATTAAATAATTACTAACCAAAAAAATCACTTGAAATCCAGCTTTTAACATAAATCAAAATAATTTGACACATGAAATTAATGAACAAAAGCCGTATGTAAAATTCATCTACTAAGCCTTATTTTATACTGAAGTAGATATTAAATATTTAACCAATATTAAATGTATGTACTAATTGTTAATAAGGCATAAAAGTGTATGTTTTGTTGCCTCTGTTGTGATTTGGTCTCTTGCATCAACATTTTCTTTTTTAATTTAACCCCCAATTGTTTCGTCATGTTTTTGATGGATATTCTCTAGACAGTTTTTTTAACATAATATTGGTTTAAATATCGTACAATTATAACAAATTTTCTCTCTACACAAAGAAATGCATGAAACAAATATCTGAAATAATTAAATTCGCAAAGTACCTAGTTGAAAATACGGTGTTAAATTTTATACCAAATTGGTACCTAAAGACACCAATTAAGTGTATATTATATAACAAAACGGCGTTAAAATTTTACCATTATCTATGTATACATCATTGAATTGTAAACTTATACATTGTTATTGATTAATTTGTACACGATAATTATTAAAAATGTAAAATACAAACATTCTAAAGGTAATGTATTCTTGAGAGGAGGAAAACATCAATTTTAATAACATTTCTATAAAAATATGAAAATAATATGTATTTCATTTAATAAATTAAATTGAATTGAACACACACATAATATCCAAGTATGCTAGGATTTATTTCTGCTCTAGGAAATACGTCACCACTTTGACCGAGGATCGAACCCAGGACTCCGGGATGCATATACAGTAACAGCACGTGCACTAGAAACTTCTTTCGGTTTCGGCAAGCCAGTAAAGGCACCTATGTTACATGGACATGCTCAGAAACAGCACGCGCGCTAGGTTAGTTCAGAGCTGGATGCACAAAATAATAAATAAATACATCGATGTTTATATCAAATGAAATACTGGAGAATGAATATCGCTGTAGCACAAAGATCGAAATAAAAAACATCGGTGTTTCTAAATATCGATGTTTTTACTTATTGATTACAAGAAAAATTAACAATATGAAATAAATATGAACAATATTTATTCGGAACATAAATTAAATGAACTATTAAGTAAATTAATAAATAAATTAATATATTATTAAATAATATATTTAAGGAATAATCAAATAACAATTAATTTTAAAGATAGAGGTTAGTTTCATGGAGAAATACTTATGAATTAGTTTCGTGTTTTAGAGTGTTATTTACTTGCTTGCAATTACTTTTATAGTTTTCAAGTACATGTATTTATTGTGTATAAAAGTACCATACCATTACACGAAAAGTCAAAAGATAATAAAGAATAGGTAGGTATCAATTAAATTAGATTATTAGTATTTGTAACTTTACGATTTTTTAGTTTCAATTGATTTGATTGTCATTAATGAAGAATTAAGAGAAGTAGTGGAAGTGACCATGGCTATACCACGTAATCCAAAGGTTTATTTAGGAAAAATTCATTTAAAATCTAAACTGATATGAAGTAACTATAAAAAGAAGTATAGACTTACTAAAGAAGTAGCTCAGTTTGTGGTAAATTTGGTACGAAATGAAATTGCACATGTCAATAGTAATCGTGGTTTACCTGTTACTCCAAAAGTGCAAGTTTCTGCAACTATAAGGTATTTTCAATTAATGCAAATAGCTTTCTTTCGTATTCAGACATTCCCCTCCTTTCCATTTTTCGTTTACTAGTAACGGCAATGGGAACAGTATCCTCAGCAGTCATGTTATGACTAGTATTAACTATTTCCTCAGTTTCATGATCCGCCTCACCCTCTAATATGTTCTCGATCTCACCCTCAATAATAATGTTAAGATTTGAAAAATGATCATCGATTGGAAGTTGGATATAAGAATGATTTCCATATATATTATGTATAGTGGTAGACGATCCAAAAAAGATAGTGGGAGATCAGTTGATTTCGGTATATTCTACAAACAACCAAAAATAAATATTTTCTTAATTTTAAGGGAGGTTACTGATGCACCTCATTTCATAGCAGTTACTAATTAACAAGTCAATTCGATAATCTTTATTGACAAGCGAAATTACTATACTTCAGAATGTGCTATAAAATTGGCAAATACTCACTTTAGTTACATTATCACAATCGAATGGAGAATGGTTTTCAGTAAACTCATATGGAAGATCTTTTATATTCCATTCAATTTCAAAGGGTTCTAGAATCGGGGGGCTTCCATCTGTTTGTTTCAAACTGTTCTTATACATTGACATGCTTCTTTTGTTCTGTACTTTCATATACTGCCATTGCTCTTTAATCCTTTTAACGTCTCTTGGATATCCTGTGACAAAAATAATAGCAGATAATAGGTAAGCATTAATCTAGGTAGTTAATACATACCTCCTACATGCATTTTTTGCCTTACACGTTCCCGTGCAGCAAATTTATTCTTGTTATAATTTTTTATTGTTTTCTACAATATTCACTTCATCTTTATATAATCCAGTAATATGGCCTTTTCAACTCCATCTCAATTTTGGGATCTAGGCCGTCTGTAAAATAAAATTTTATCAGCAGCATTTTCAAAGAAATTTTTCAACTTTCCAATATTTCATCTACATTTATTATGACATTCTGTACATACTTACATAATTGACGTCCATATTAGGTACCCTAATTTAACATTAAATAAAAAAATTATCACCACCAAACCTAACAAACTAGAGAAATATATGGGTTAACTTTATCGATGCTTATAACCTGTTTATAGATGGCGTACAACGCCACTAAGGAAATAGTTGACAACTAGCGTTAGTAGCATAGTAAATTGTGCTATTAATCGGGAACTTCTTAGCGACGTCTTAGAAGGAATTTTGTGTCTATTAATAAGGCTGATTATGATTCATGATAAAAATAAAAGAATGCGAATACTTTCTACCAACACTATGTAGAGATAGAAGCTGTGACAAATTACTACCTTTTAAAGAGTTTCTTATTTAGGTTCAGGTTTGACCCGCCATTGAAAAAAACTGAATGTCAGTAGATGGCAGTCAATGCGCAACATATCGAAAAGAAAGCTGGCAGACGCACCAAAGGACTCACAAATCAAAAAAAGAATCTGCATGCGCGTTGCCAAATGGGTTAAAGAAAATAAGGTTCTTGACCCCAAAAAAGGAATTTAGACTTAATTTCAGAGTTGTGTATATTATTTACCGTATAAATATTATTTTATCATAGTTTTATATCCCGTTTTCGATAATATTTATATACTTTGTTTTGCAATTTTACATTTTTGTTTATAAGTTCTTAGTTGGGTTTGTAAGTTTTTTTAAGATTTTATAAATACTTATAATTTTCTATGATGGTAATATTATACCAAAACTTTTACAACACATAAAACAGAGGAAAATTGACGCACGTTTGTAGTTCTTCCAGTAGGAATCTCCTAACGTACATTACAGAGTATATTCACGTAGCACAGGTGCCTTTACTGGTTCCGACTTCGGCTCGCCGCTTCGCGTAGAGCGTGCTGTTACTGTGTATGCCTTCGAGATAAGAGGCAAGTGTCCTTACTGCTCGACCACGAAATCACACATTATATTGGGTGTATTCTTTACAACATCCTTTACAATATTTTTGACCAATTCCCAAGTTTTCTGTTGTTTCCTCATTTTATAGCTTTATATACTTACGTCACTTCTCTGCATTTGTTTTTTGAATAGTCGCTTCAAAATGATACCGATCTCTTTCAATATGAATGTGGTATTTTTTTCTTGTCATATTACCATTGATTTGGAGTTTTATCGGAATAGGTCCACAGTGACAATTTACTTACAGTATTAATTATTAGTTATTTGTTTTAAATTTTGTTACATGTTATTGCGTTAAAACAGACAATCCAATAACATGTACAAAATTTAAAACAAATAAATAAAAATTAATAGTGTAAGTAAATTGTAATGTAAAATAACCATAACTATGTTTTTAAAATATTATATTAATTGTAGTTCTCTGATGATGGTGTAATAAACAGAAACGTTAGAAAAAAAAAATAAAATTAGTTATACCTAACCAAAATCCCCACAAAAAAAAACTATCAGATATTGTTGCTTATAGGTGACGATCATTTTTAATACATTCATCCTACCACATCTTCAACCGTATATTCTTCATTTAGCTATAGTTCTTCCAAATAATAAATGTTTTATTTTACTGCAAAACTATTGTATTGATATTTTAAATAATAATATATAAATAAACACCACACAAATTAGACAACCCCCGAATCCAAAGCCGAAACTTCATGGGCGAGGATTACACTTATGAGAAAACGCGGACACACAACCATTCCCACAGACATTGCCAGTGCCGGTAGTGAGATTCGACCTCGCAATAATAATCTTTGACTAACAATGCTCATTTAGGCACTCGTTTCATAAGAGGTAAAACTGAGGCACTGGTAATTTCCACTCAGAAAGTATGTTGATATCAAAATGGTCTAACAGTAGTTAAATAAATGAAGATCTACCACAAAATTAACAAATTTATATTAAATTTCAAGTAATTTGAGGATAATGATTAAAGACGTACCGTTTTAAGAAAGTGACCAGTGTAAGTGAGGAGCATAATCACCAGTTACTTACTGTTGTCAGTATACACTTGCATCAATGATAAACCTTCTATAGTATCCTCTCCTAAGTTTCTACGCCAGGATGTGAATAGCAAGGCGTGAATGTTCTACATCCGCTTATTTCCATATGCATAATAACGTTCTAAGTCACTTGCACGTCCATCACTTAAGCACTTGTTAATATTACGCAATTTGTTATTATCGGGATTTTTATTTAACATTAAATCGCTGTTAAAATGCATCTACTGTTGAGAACAAGAAATGAAAAAAAATATTTCATCTTAAATACTACATGGATTTAATATATAAAATTACAGGCCATACCGATGCGTATTTTTTTTATTAATATGAACTGCATATATTTTATTTGGTGTCATTTTCCTGTTAATAAAAAAATGCGCATCAGTATTGCCTGTAATTTTATATATTAGATCTATGTAGTATTTAGGATGATGTTTTTTGGTTTTTAATATTAGTAACAGAAAAATTTTAACAGCGATTTATAGATTTAGGTTCGATACTTGGTGAAAACGCACTCTTAAAACGTCTTTAAATTTTTCGACAACAGGAAAGCCAGGGTCACCTGTTAACATCTGTAATGTCATATTTATATTGTTCACTATCTCAACAAATTTGGATAAAGATAACCAGTAAAGAACGTCTCACTTTTGACATTCTATACGTTTGTTAAAATATTATATTATAATTTCCGTTCGTATATAGCGCCTGTGTTTGACTGATCGCTATAGTGGATACCTGTCGATATGCGAAGTTATCGGCGCATGCCGCTCTATTGCGTATATTACAACTGTACACTGAAGCTGCATTACAGCTGTCCCTCTTTAATAATGATAATTCATTAAATTTGTTTTAGTTCCGGGTACTATTAAATTGCAGTTGACAAAACATTTAACTGAAAAGAAGAAATTAACCATTAAGTGCCTTTATTTATAGAAATTATAAATCTTTAACAATGAAAAATAAGAATCAGTAAGATATAATACGGCACATTAAGAGAGTTCTTAATGCAGGTAATCGTTTCAAAATTCTATAATGATAATATGATTTAATATTTAAAACATAATAACAAAAAAAAAGTTTATTTTTAACTTCAACATTTTCTTGCCTTCATGACATTATTATAGAAAACAGTTCGAAAAGAAATGGTAAGCCCATGGAATGGATGCCACCATGATTTATTTTCTCTCTATGTGAGATAGAGATTATATCCTTATCCATCGTAATATCAACGGAGGTAAATAAAGTGATAACTAAAGCTGCAAACCGTTTCCGTGTATCATGGTCGTAGAGTACAGATGTACTTACTGTCGCCGGTATTCATCTTGACCGCGAAACTCTTTCTCCAGTCCAGTCTATTATTAGCTTTCGAGTTGTGTACACGTTAAGTCACTTGAGCGTATTGCATATTGTTTTTGTTTTTATTTTATTTGTTGTACTGCATTGTTGATATTAATTTAATAATAAAGCATGGCAGACGTACGCAGGAGTAGAAAACGGTCATTGGCTGACAAAGTGAATAAATTCATAGGTGAATTCCCGGATTTATTCTATGATGGTGCTAAAATAATTTGTAAAGTGTGCGAGAAAGATTTGATGTGCTGAGATAAGCGTGATTGTGGACTTCACGTAAATAATGTACACCATAAATATAAAAAAAATGGCGTGCCTTCGATAACACAGTTTATGTTTGATTTACTATTAATGCTGATTGCCTGTGATGTTCCGCTGCACATACTCGATAAACAACCATTTTGAGAGTTCTGGAATAAATACAATGCCCAGGTGAAGTTACCAAATCACACAACGTTATGTAACTATCTACCAACTGTACACGTAGACATAATAAATAAGATGAAATGTGAATTAAAAATACACGGCTGTGGTTATCTGTTGATGAGACAACAGATTGTAAAAAAAATTCTATTTTAATTGTTATAGTACGAGTACTGGACCCTCTTAAACTGACAGTTTCACTGATACTAGCTAGCAAAAGACTAAGTCAGTGTACTAGCGAAACAATTACCAGGGTGGTGCTGGAGACGTTAGAAAAATTTGAACTGTGAAAAAGTCAAGTGTTGATGTTTGTGGCTGATGGCGCCGTGACAATGCGTTCGGTAAGCCGTTCTTTGCAAGAACAAGGTTGTACGTTTATTCATGTTACGTGTAAAGTGCATGCTTTACATCTTGTGGCAGAAACTATTCGAAAAGGTTTTCCAGAGGTGGATGCATTAATAGCAAGTACAAAAAAAGTATTTCTTAAATCACCTAAACGTCTCCGTGCATTTCATAGCAAGTGTCCCGGTATTCCTGAACCACCACATCTGACTCTTACACATTGGGGAACATGGTTGCAGGCAGCTTTTTATTATGCTGAATATTTCCAACAAATAAAAGCTGTGGTACTACAATTCAATTCAGATGAGGCTGCAGCTATTAAGGAAAGCCAGACAAAATTCGAAGATATTTCCGTTAAAAGAGCTTTAAAAAATATTGCGAAGAACTATAAACCATTACATGAAAGCATAAAAAAATTAGAAAACAGTGCGCTGTCGTTAGCAAATAGTGGACGAAGTAAATCTACTGCTACACGCTATAGGTGATGCAACAAATGAGCGCGTTAAAGAAAAGTTCGCAAGTGTGTTAAATGAAGACACCGGTTTTACCAAATTAAGACAAATATGTAATGGTGCAGCCTCAGATCCGTTAAGTGCGTTCAAAGACTATTTTACGTATGCGTGTATTACATCAGTAAATGTCGAACGGTCGTTTTCAAAATATAAGAATATATTTTCACCAAAGCGAACATCACTCATGGAGACAACCATAGAAACATACCTGATGCTGCAAAATGGTTACACATCTTCTCCAGTTTGTGATAAGCAAGCTAGTTCATCAAGCTAGTTAAGAGGGTAAGTTTTACATACATTGTTATAAATAGTAACAGTTTATTGTTTCTCGTAATAGTTAATTTCGCGTACGCCACTGTCCCACGGAACATTTTTGACAACCCTAGTGATAGCAATAATTGGTAATTATTATTAGGTAATTTATGAGAAATTTGTCAAAGTTTCTAGACATTCATGATCGTGACCTTAATCGATACTCTTAGTTGTAATTCAGCTAGAGAAAGGGAATTTATTTAAATGCTGAAGAGTCATTTTTAAGTCATTTAAGTCAGTTTTAAGAAAAAATACAAGGGTGCAAAATTTAGTTTCATTAATAACTATTGTATATTTAATTACCTTTTTGGCATTGAAATATGATTGTTTTAAATAAAAGTATTTTTTAAGTATAAATGGGGCTCTCATTTTGTCATTCAATTCTTAAACGATTTAGTAAATATCATATTGATTGAATTTTTAAAATTAAAGAAATAATGCAACATTCAATTTAGATACACATTCAGCAATTGTATATTACAAAGACTTAGTAGCATGGATGCAAAATGTAGCGATTGTTAAGGTGATATTTTAAATTGATGAGTAGAAATTGTGCACTGTACAGAATGTCCTACAACTTCCGATATAATCATTTATTTAAAAAATGGTAATGTACAAAGGAATGAGCATATTGAAACCAATATTGCATTACAGATATACATAGTTATCCAGTTTTTAATCCTGAAATGGACAGGATTGAGGCAGAGCCTGAAATTAAGTAAAATGGTTCATACAAACGTAAGCATGAAAGTGTAATTGTTTTAATTACTCGTAGATGGAATTAGTTAATATTTTTTAATTTTGTATTCAACAACTAAGTATAATAATGCGTAATTTACGACATGACTATTTTTGATATCCATTGGCGTCGAAATCGGGCCGAATGTCTCTATTTTTACCAATAATTGCTGCGGCACTGAGTAATTAACAGAAAACTTTAGATTATTATTATATACCGCTAAACGAGCTGGATTCAAACAGCTCTTGCGGGCGCGCCGAATTTTTTACGTAAAAAGGGGTGCTTTTTGGCACATTTTGCCCTTATAAACATAGATGGTTTGTCCACCCGTTTTCGCGGGGGTGGGGGGTGAATTTTGAAATAATCGTTTTTTCGAAAAAGTGGTCGCCTCGAGTACCGTATGGGACGACTAGACGAGTACGACGCCGTCGAGATCGCCTCGATAGCTCTTCCCGTCGCCGAGATATAAGCCCCGGAAAATCACCCCCCTTGCCGCCCAGTGAGCAACAAGAGTAGCCTACACCGAGCCATGGGGGCGACACGAGATGAAAAAACATCCATCTCGACCCACCCCCCACCATTGGCGTGCGTGGAGGTGGTAGCTACATCCCCCGAGTAGAGACGAGGGGGGATCGCGACTCCCAAATGGTAAAGGACAATGAGCGGGCCTACAAAAAAGTATAGAGGTACTTAACGCGTACGACGCTCCGTTTGGCCTTTACAGGTACCAAATCGATCGCTTTTTTCGCGTTTTTTTTTCAAGCGGTCGCGAAATATGGTAAATATGCAAATTAAGGAACGCGCTTTCGTGCGGGGTCGTCGTTCGACGAGAGATTTTCGGAAAAAAATCGAGGGGGGAGTGAGGGGTCTGGGAGGGGGGGCTAATTTTGGAAATCGCGTTTTCGATACATTCGCGCACGGCGTGTCGTTCTACGTCGCGAACGACGCAAAAAAGTCTTATGCCCGGTTTCGCTCCGACGCGTCGTTACGGCGCGGCGGTCGTCGGCGCACCGAAAATTTTCGATCGTCCGAAAAAAATAGTAAATATGCGGATTAAGGAACGCACTTCCGTGGGAGGCCGTCGTTGGGCGAGAGGTTTTTGGGAATTCAGAATATAGCATTTTCGGCAAAATCGCGTACGGAGGATCATTCTACGGCGCGAACAACGCAAAAAAGTCTTATGGCCGATTTCGATCCGACGCGTCGTAACGGCGAGGCGGTCTTCGACGCGCCGAAAACGTTCGATCGTCCGAAAAAATAGTAACTATGCGGATTAAGGAACCGTCTTGGGGAGAGGTTTTTGGAAAAAATCGAGGGGGACTGGGGGGACGGGGAGGGGGTAAATAATTTCGCAAAAGGATCATTTAAGTATTTGGGGCGAAAACGTTCGATTGTCCGGAAAAAATAGTAACTATGCGGATTAGGGAACGCGCTTCCGTGGGGGACCGTCGTTGGGCAAGAGATTTTTGGAAAAAAATCGAGGGGGAAGTGGGGGGTCGGAGAGGGGGGGCTAATTCCGAATATCGCATTTTCGGCAAAATCGCGTACGGAGGGTCATTCTATGGCACGAATGACGCAAAAAAGTCTTATGGCCGATTTCGATCCGACGCGTCGTAACGCCGCGGCGGTCGTCGACGCGCCGAAAACGTTCGATCGTCCGAAATAAATAGTAACTATGCGGATTAAGGAACGCGCTACCATGGGGGGGCCGTCGTTGGGCGAGAGGTTTTTGGAAAAAAATCGGGGGGGATGGGGGGATCGGGGAGGGGGGCTAATTCCGAAAATCGCATTTTCGGCAAAATCGCGTACGGAGTGTCATTCTACGTCGCGAACAACGCAAAAAAGTCTCATGGCCGAATTCGATCCGACGCGTCGTAACGGCGCGGCGGTCGTCGACGCGCCGAAAATTTTCGATCGTCCGAAATTTTCAATTTAAAAAGGAATATATTGTGTCCTTTAATCGTGTAGCAATATTTACATTTTTCGGTAGCTATTAATATAGTTTTTAACGAAAAAAGAAAAACGGAGTGTGTAGGGATCGAACCATCGATACATTGATTGTAAAGCCAATGCTTTACCCGCTAGACCATCAACCACTTAATTATTGTTCTTAGTATAGACAGCGTTTTCTATTTATTGGATAATTTGGTTACAAGGAATTTGGGTAAAAAGAAGTAACAAATGTACGTCATTTATTTTTTGGCCAATAAGCTATAATACATTTAATTATGAACGAATACATTATTTATTTTGCGTCTGAAATTTTTTCCGCAACTACGTACAAAATGTTTTGCATTGTAAAAGTTTCAGATATTAATGATTGCATTAATCAAAATGTAGATATTAATTAAAGTACATTGAAAAAAAATTAAATAAAATTGAAAATTTAAAGAATCGAAGCGAATGTAATAATTACGTTACAATTATTCGCAAGTGTGAGACAGGAAAAAATTGGCAATTGCAAATGCAAGTGTGAATAAAAAAAAAAATGTTTGTTTTAAAATGTACAATAATGAAAACGTTAAGTTCTTTAAATATGCAGGAAACAGAAAATTGCTAAAGACAACAAATGAACTGTATATATAGAATTGTAGAAAAAAAAGATTTAAATTAATTTTTTTCACTGTTCCACTGATGTTTCTTTTAATTACCAGGTTTTGAAGGCAACTATTACATTTCTGTTATTATCTAAATTTTCACGTTCATTTCATTAATATTTACATTTTCAATAATTACTTTTTAACGAAAAAAAAAACGGAGTGTGTAGGCATCGAACCATCGATCTTTTGATTGTAAAGCCAGTGCTTTATCCGTTAGACCATCAACCATTTACTAATTGTTGTTAGTATAGACAGCGTTTTCTATTTATTGAATAATTTGGTTACAAGGAATTTGGGTAAAAAAGAATTTCAAACGGTCGCGAAATATGGTAAATATGCAAATTAAGGAACGCGCTTTCGTGGGGGGCCGTCGTTCGGCGGGGGTTCTCGGAAAAAAATCGAGGGGGTGTCGGGGCGTCGGGGAGGGGGGCTATTTTTGGAAAACGCCTTTTTCTGCAAATTCGCACACGGCGCGGCGTGTCGTTCTACGTCGCGAACGACGCAAAACAGTCTTATGACCGAATTCATTCCGACGCGTCGTAACGGCGCGGCGGCCGTCGGCGCGCCGAAAATTTTCGATCGTCCGAATAAAATAGTAAATATGCAAATTAAGGAACGCGTAGTTTTCGTAAAAAAATTGGATGGGTGGTGGGGGGTCAGGTAGGGGAGGCTAATTTCGGAACGCGCCTTTTCGGCAAAGTCGTGTACGGCGTGTCGTTCCACGTCGCTAAATACGCAAAACCGTCTTATGACCGAATTCGATCCGACGCGTCGTAACGGCGCGGCGGCCGTCGGCGCGCCGAAAATTTTTGTTGGTCCGAAAAAAATAGTAAATATGCAAATTAAGGAACGCGTAGTTTTCGTAAAAAATTGGATGAGGGTGGGGGTCAGGTAGGGGGGGCTAATTTCGGAACGCGCCTTTTCGGCAAAGTCGTGTACGGCGTGTCGTTCCACGTCGCGAAATACGCAAAAAAGTCTTAAGACCAAATTCGATCCGACGCATCGTAACGGCGTGGCAGCCTTCGACGCGCCGAAAATTTTCTATCGTCCGAAAAAAATACTTCGTCGGCAGATTAAGGAGAGCGCTTCCGTGGGCGGGTATTATTCGACGAGAGGTTTTCGGAAAGAAAACTAGGGGGGATTGGGGAGTCGGGGAGGGGGGGCCTAATTTTTGAAACCGCCTGCTCGGAAAATTAGCGGGCGGCGTGTCGTTCTACGTCGCGATCGACGCAAAAAAAGTCTTATGATTGAAATCGATCCGACGCGTCGTAACGGCGTGGCGGCCATCGACGCGCCGAAAAGTTTCGATCGTCCGAAAAAAATACTTTCTTGGCAGATTAAGTACCGCGCTCCCGTGGGCGGGTATTTTTCGACGAGGTTTTCGAGAAAAATTTGGAGGGAGGGAGGTAGGGGGAAGGGGGGCTAATTTCGGAAGACACCCCTTCGGCAAATTCGCATACGGAGTGTAGTTCTACGTCGCAAACGGTGCAGAAAAGTCTAATGACCGAATTCGATCCGACGCATCGTAACGGCGTGGCGGCCTCTGATGCGCCGAAAATTTTCGACCGTCCGAAAAAAATACTTCGTCGGCAGATTAAGGACCGCGCTCCCGTGGGCGGAAGTTATTCGAGGAGGAATTTCCGTAAAAAAATTTGTGGCGGGGTAGGGGGTCGTTGAGGGGGGGGCTAATTTCGGAACACGCCTTTTCGGCAAAAACGCGGGGAGCGCGTCGTTTTTCGTAGCGAACGACGCAAAAAAGTCTTATGACCGAATTCGATCCGACGTATCGTAACGGCGTGGTTGCCTTCGATGCGCCGAACATTTTCGATCGTCCGAAAAAATACTTCGTCGGTAGATTAAGGACCGCGCTCCCGTGGGTAGGTAGTATTCGAGGAGAGGTTTACGTGAGAAAATTGGAGGTGGAGTGGGGGGGAGTCGCATCGCGCCTTTTCGGCAAAATCGCGGGGTGCGTGTCGTTCTGCGTCGCGAACGACGCAAAAAAGTTCGGCAAAATCGCGTACGGAGTGACGTTCTTCGTCGTGAACTGCGCAGAAAAGTCTAATGGCCGAATTCGATCCGACGAATCGCAACGGCGCGGCGGCTAATAATATACAATTTTTTTTTTCGAAAGAGGAGGATGCCTTGCACCGCGCCAAGCGGGCGCGTAGTGCGCGCTTACCGTATGCACATATCGGAGGTGGACCATTGGTTAGACTTAAAGGTTGTGATACTTGTTTAAATTGTACATGTATTGTACAGAATCGAATATATTTAGGGTTTTTCCTAAAATTATGAACTTTGAAATATGTTGTTTATAAAGGGACTTCTTGTCACAGAATGTTAATAAAAGTTTCAGTATTTAAATTAAATCGGAAAAGAGAGGTCCCATTATCAGGTTCCAACGAAACTACATACACAAAATCCAAATCATTCGATTAACTGTAGCGGTTGCATTCTATGAACCCAATAATGGCTATTTTGCCAATTGAAGATTCCGGCACTATGGCACTCGTCTGTTGATATAATGTTTCTTTTAAAATCGGGCACTTCATTACTGTATCAAATTTGATAATCAGCTTTCCCGTTTGTGAATCAATCAGATTTCTTAAACATTTTCCTAAATTACGTTACAATGGAGAAGTAATAAATTGTTTTGTGTGCAGGACGAATTTGGTGAGGTGAAATTCTAGCAACTGTAAAAGACATAATCAAAGCAAACGTAATATAATAAATCGCCAGTACCATATTGGGTGTTTCTGTATGATGTCATTTTTATGTCGACTGTGCGTAATATTCCGCCGCATATACAACGAACATTCCCGGTTATTTTAAAACAAATATGTACGTAAGTGCCCACTGCCTACAAGGGAAAGACTACGGCGTCATATTCCTCATGTAAAAGAACAAATTGAGAATATCATACGATCGGACTTCATGATAAAAAACTTTGGATAACTGTGGACGAAAAAGTACGGATACAAAAAACAACAAAGTGGGAAATGTTTTAGTACTCATTTTAACACCGAATCAGTAACGATGTCATATTTAATCTTTAGTAAAAGATTGCAAAAAAAAACAACGTTGAAGCAATTCAACAACTAGTACGTAATGCATGCTAATGAAAAACTTTGTATACAGAAGAATAATTTATTGTTAGTGCATATAAGATAAAACAACTACATCGCTTAAAAAGTCTTGTGTTAATTTATTGCACATAACCTTAATATTTCATGCCATTCACTGTGTGGCAGAAAATAATCATAGCAGTTATCAAGATGTCGACAATTTAATAGCAAATACAAAAACGTTTCTTTTTTAAATCTCCACAACACATTAGAAAATTTCACAAATTGTGTTCAGGAGTTCTTAAACCTCCACAGCCAATATTAACACGATGGTGTTGGGAATTTGGCTGCAAACTGATTTTTATTATAATAAACATTAGCAGTTAAATCTGTAGTTTTCAAATTCGACATAAAGGAGTCAAAGAACCATCAAGGAAAGGCAAGAGTAGTTTGAAAATCCACAAATTAATGTAGATTTACGCCCTTTACAAAAGAACTACGTAATATTAGCAAATACTATTAACCAATTGCAAGATAATTCTGCCTTCTTAACTCAATCGTTTGAAACAGTTGATAATGTAAATATGGCAAAATTTAACGGATGCACCTCGTGTTTAAGCTGCAACAAAAATTAATTTCTTATTAAGTAAAAATCCAGGTTTTGCGCAACTACGCCACATTAAGCAGTACCTAAGTGACAAAAATGAATGATCTCCAGTGATATTTGCGTATATCTCTGGATGTAGAACGTTCATTTTTATAAATCTTTGTGATATTCACAGAGAAATGTACGATACTCATCAGCTTAAAGTCACCACTTTTCAAGATGCTCTCTTTCTAGCACTATTTGTAGTGAAGCGTGCAGAAAGAGAGCATCTCGAAAGTGGTGACTTTAAGTTGATGAGTATCGTAAATGTTTAAAGGATACTACTGTAGAAGACATATTAATAATGTAGGCGATTAGGCTTTACTTTGGATCAAATAAGACATAAGTAAGTCTGTTAATTATCTATATAACCAAGTTAGTTATTTCATACCACAACGGTAACGTCAATGGAATTAATGCAAAAGTTCCAGCTTTAATTATTAGACATGAATCTCTTAAATGACAACATTACAATGTAAACCAGATGCAGACTACTTATCGCTGGTCAGCGTTAAGGTTAACATTAGCAGAGCAGAGTATTAATTTTCCACCTAGCTGTAGCGCGGACAACAGTACACACTGCTTGTGATACGATGTCTAATACTTTAATAAACATAGTATACGTAGATGGTGATTAATCCTAATTTTGTAGCATTCCAATTTATTATTTTTCTTAGGCAACGCAATGGAATTGTCTTTCTGACTAAAATTTTTGCTATTGTTAGCGGGGTGATGTATTAGGATATTCTCTTGCAGTATCTAAAATAATATTTTTTATACAGATAAAACCACGAGGGTGCGAACACGGCCATTAGTATACGCAATATACATAACCATGTTTGCCCGTTCGTGGTTTTATCTGTATATTCTCTACTTACTTTATTATATATTTTGACCAACGTCTTACAAATGAATCTTTTTTTTTTCAGTTTTGTTGTAGTCTTTTGCATATTTTTTTTATTTGGCTGTATCTTTTCTGGGTACCTAAAAATATTTTTTAAGCTGCATTTTTGCCGAAATTAGACTGTATACAACTTATCTATTGAAATAAAGCTTAGAAGCTAAATTTAATTTTTCTCCGCATTCTATGAAACACTTAACCAAGTCATATTTTTCATCATGACTAAATTGAATTTTTAACAATGGAACTCACAAATTATTAGTTCATGATATTTATGGTTATTTTGTATGATTTTGTTTTTTTTTCATGGTCTCCTAAGCAACTATTAGAAATGCTACAAATACATACAAATACATGTCAATTCATACATTTTGCTCAAGGTCTAGTATCTTTGTCTATACAGGGTGTTTACAAACTTGGGAATTATTTTTTTTGAGGATAAGTACATCTTGATATAATAAATCGTATAGTGCATAAGAAAACCTTAAATATTAGAAAAAAAATAACTGACCTTTCTCAACAAAAAAGTGCGAACATGTTGAGAACTGCTGGAATCGAAGGTGAATGTCCTGTGCCAATGCACAGCATATTTCACAATAACTGTTCCATGTTGCCATATCCTTCATCACACAAAACTTTGTTGCTGTTGAACACGAATGAAATCTTTTTTACATGAAAATGGATAGTTTATTTCCTCCTATACAATCCGATTAGACGTACGGTTTGCTTAACGAATGAACGCACACATACTTAAAGTTGGATTGTCCTCTACCAAATTTAAAATGTTTCCTTCAGCGTTGAAAGGCATAGCAGGACCTCATATCATGTCTTCGACGGGGCCGTAACTCACAAATATCGTGTGATTGTTGCACAAAGGTTACAAATCATGCGGTATTTGGTGTATCCCTATTTGAAAAATGTTCCACGCACAGCCGATGTAATTTGACATGTACCATATGTAGATATTAACATCCACAAGTTCATTATTACTGTTACTATGAAAAAACACTGTAAAACGAACCGAACGAAGATTGAAAACAAACACTATTAAATAACAATTCTACTACAGAATTTTGTGACTCCATATTTATATAGTAACTTTTTAACACTATTGCTCCACAAGCAGTGTAGCCAACATTAGTTGCTCTCTCTAAAATTTCAGTTAATCTAAGTTGTTTTACGGTAACACTGCATAAATAAAAGCATAATTTCATTTAATGTAGCCTCCGTAAACCTACATAGATTAACTGAGATCTGCTAGAAATAATGCACCTAATATCTCCCATCCACGAATTTCTTAATATTAAGAAATTCGTGCTTCCATCTCAAAAATAGGAGTACTCTGCGCATACTCGATTTGTGGATCACCAATCACCGTTCCTTGTTTATACTGTCAATTCTCTGTTTTGAGATTTGTCATTTTGTTTTGTTTTGTTTTGTTTTCAGCAGAATATTTTTGTGTTCTATCTTCTATTTTTCAGTTTTTTTTTGCGGCACAGTAATGGAAAAAGTATATCGAATTTGTGTTTTATGTAAAAACTGAAAACAAACTCATCTGGCAGAATTTCACGTGACATTTCACAGGTTAGAAATTGTTTTATTTTTATTTTGTTCAAACATTGTCAGTTAAATCCAACAATCGGCATTAAGTATATGTATGTATTTAATAGAAGAATTTAATCGTATAGGTTTCCCAGTGACAACGTGTGGATGGATACAAATATGTATATGAGGTTTTTCAAGTACAGACATCATAAATACACTATTCATATGGTCAGAACATTTATGAACGAAGACTACATGGATCCAAAACCCAAGAGTCTGGGAAACCATTACAATCGAGAGAGGGAGGTTTTCCATCCATAGCTGTGCCCTATCCAATCACGACAATGGAAGTTTTAAGAGCACAAGGTACAGTATTTACTATTAAGATAGCAGTATCTGGAGTCTTGTCAGGTTAAAGAAATTGATAATTTTCATCCTATGCAATTGGTCCTTTGAAACAATAATTTTATATCACATACAGTCCAAAGCGTATCGACAACTAAATTGAATAAAGCAGCTTGTCTCAGTTTTTATCTTAGTGGAGGGCATTTTACCAATATTTTTAATACAATAATTTAATCTGTGCTTTTATTTTTAAAGGTATCTTAATTATAACGTAAAATAATTATGACCATTAAAATTTCTTAAAACTGGATCCCGTCCCATATAAATATTGAGCGGGTTTCTTGGTCGATTGCTAGATTGTGGATGTAATAGTTATAACCACCTTTTCAGGTATTTGGCATGACACGTATAATATCGAGAGTGTAATATATTAAATAAAATTAAATTAATTATCAAAATTTTAATGCCTCGTGCTAAAAGCTAGATAATATTCAAAGAAAAACATTCATTTATAACTTGTATGAGGTATATTACAATATTTAATTTTCTTTTTAGTCTTCCCTGCCATGTACATTAGAAGATCTGGTTTCCCAATAATCAAGGAATAGAAGACAGAAAGTACCCTCAAGAAATCTGGCGATTTGCACAATTCTATTCTTCTAGAGCTTACAACTACGTTCGTAGATTTGAGAAAATCTGTTAACAAAGTACTTGTGCATCTTTAATAGTGACAACTAGTTAGCATGCTATATCATAGTTTTTATTAATTTAGGAAGTTTGAGTTAGATAAGTTCGACTATTAATATTTTTGGTGTTTTAATCTTTACCTTGAAATTGTTTAAGAACACATTTTATTAGTTTGGCTTTTTTTTACATACTTTTTTTATACATATAACTATTTTTTAAATGGTAGCTAAAAAATTATTTACTAAATTCAGTCATATGAACTTCGCAAATTTGAGATTACTGTTTGGCTGTAAAAATGATTTGCAATAAAACATATAACTTTGTATGAGTCATTAGGTATTTGCATTATATCATATTTTCAATTTACTGCTCCTAAAGGGCCCATTGTGGCCTATTTGCCTTGTAAAATAAGTAGCTACTACTGCTACTACTACTATTATTTCTGCACTAGTCCACATTGTATTTCTCTTTTATTAATATGAGAAACCGGGAATGATACCACTTGTAAACATTCGCTTGAAAATATAAAAAAATATATAAGATTTGCGTTAAAAATTAAAAACATTTTGTTACTTTAGTTTTATTCTAGACTAAATACAAGTAACTGTCATGGCACTTAAAATATACCTTTATAGGTACCGAATATCTTGACAGTGTAAATATTTACAATTCTAAAATGTACTTAATACATTTGGGATTAAACTAATAAAATTATTTGCATAATTGATAAAAAAAGTATCGTACTTTTTTTTTATTAACCATAGTTTTTATAGTCAAATATCAAAAATTATTATTTACCTACAAAACTTTATTTTATAACCAACTTTCTGAATATTCCTCATATACACGATTAAAACATTTAAAAATACCTAGGTATACCTGCGTTTGGGCAAAGAACCCTTGCAGTACTCGTCGAGGCAAAGAAAGAGACGCTCTGTTTCACTGTTTGCTGTGTAAAAATTAGGTAAATACCATAGACAGCATATATGTCTGTGGTAAATACTCATTCTTCTAATACACATGGGCAAAACCGAATTGTATGCAACCCGCAAGGGTGTAGTATCTCTCAACACGTTGAATAAATGGCAGAAATGGCGAGTTTGAAGGATTTATTTTTTTATTTTCTTTATCTTAAATGTTTTATTAAAATTTATGTTGATTAATCGATCTTTAATCTTTTAAGAGGTAAAAGAATTATGAAACTGTTTAGTATTTTTTGATTATTTAATAACCTTTAAAAATCTATTAAAACTTACTTATGCTTTATGAAACAATATTTGAAATCTATTTTAACATATTTTTAGATGAAATAATAAATGATTATACTAGATTAAAATAAATTATTGGAAACAGAATTAGGAAAGAGGTAATTTGTCAAAATAAAAAAAAACTAGATTGTACACACTTGCTTTTTATTTCTACAAAGTAAACATAATATTTATAACATTTATACAAAAAATATAATACGTACATAAAAAAATGCAATATTCAGGTACAGAAAATATATTAAAAAATGTTTTTAACTTATTTATATTTTTTTTATTAACAATTTTTAAACAATAGTAATTTAGAAATTGTTTGCCTAATGGTTGCTGATTTTTTCATGTAATTCAATATTTAATAGTCTCGAATGATGGTGTATTCGGCATTTTATGAAAATTTCTATTACTTTTCTAATGATTTGGGTTTCACGCAAATCCTCAGAACGGAATTGGCCAGGTAGCTTAGTACAAAATCCTCAACTCTTTTTGAAAAATATTTAATGGCTGTATTTATTAGTTGCTTTTTAATTAAATTTTCTTTTCCAATGAAACATCAGAATTGTTTCTCAGCAAAATTTACGATTTTGTATGTACTAAATCACCTAGACTCACAATATTAGTAAATTTTTTAAAATCTTCAGAAATACTATATTTATGATCAATAACTATGCTGTCTTTTTTTAAAAGTAATATTTCGAAGCAATGGTTACATGTACATCGATTTACAAGACTATGGACAATATAGTTAAGTAGTTGATATGATAGGAACAACCTTAACATTAATCCTAATCTAATTCATTAATCCTATCTAAACTTTACTATTTGGTACATAAAGTGTATTTGGCACACAGATGTTAACCATTTCCATGTGCTTTAGATGCATTAGTATGTGTGTACAGAAAGAAAAAATTTCGTGTACTTACATACTAGAAAAGATAAAAAATGCATATGAATCTAAATAAAATATGAACTAGATAAACAATGGTTAAGCTACTATTGCACGAATATGTTTACTTACATATAAAATTTAAGTAATGAATGCATGAAAGTTAAAAACTATGCAAATGCATACTATAACTACTATTGCGTAAATATGTTTACTTTATAAATTATAATATAGACATATTAAAGTGTTTTCAATCACTATCAATGTCCTCAAAAATGTCAGTGTTTTCTCTCCCAGTGATAATGAGTGCCATATGTTCGGAGACAATAACTTTCTTTTTTCTTATGCAGCTTTTATTATGGTGACTGTGCGTTTAACATAGTTGACTTTTTATTATGCTACTATCAGCTCTTTCTCAAGTATGTTACACATCCCTACCTTTGAGCACTTTTTTATCATAAAAACGTTTTGCAATTCAATTGGCAATTGCATGGAGGCAATAGTTCATGCTCAGGCACTCTGTATCGATGAATCTACTATAAATAATTTATTGGGTACTGGCAATTGAGTAATCAAGTTATCTTTAGAGGCCAATTCTGGATACTCTATATCATGTTCCTTTAAATAAGTTTGCATGGCCTCTTTCTCTGAACATTTTATAGAAAATTTGTTGACTTGCCCACTGTGGTAATTGGCATTATCCATCAAAGGCAGGCAACATATTATGTTACAACCACTGTCAACCAGCATGAAGTACAATACACCTACAATGAAAAGCTATGTTATGCCTAATGAGTAATGTTCTAAATTAATTATGCAAGCCGCAAATAATTTGCGTAAATGACAAAAATAGTACAGCATAAAACAATATTGTTCTTTCCAAGATATCAAACTTAGTTAAACAGAGATATAAAGAAACTATTCATTTTATCTTACTTTTACTAAATTTATACTGTACTTTAATTTCAAAACAGTGCATAAGAAGCTTTCGGTCAAGCTTGTGCAGCCCTCTAGATGTAAAATGTAACTGTGATGTACCACAGCACAGCGGCCAGCAGTGCAATTGATTTGAGATTAAGAACAGAGATGCAATCCATGTTCTCCCCTCTACTCCGAAGAATGTACGAATGTAGTGTACAAATATAGAAACACAGTAATAAAAAAATTAAATTTTGATTATTACAAAATATGGAATCAACTTCATTTTGTATGAAAAAAAAATGCTAATAAATTACCGTGATCCATCTCCTTCCTATAACCCTTTTGGCAGATTTAACATTGTCATCTTGCCATGAATTTCTTATGGTAAAAATCCAAGTGTTGTCAAGAAAAATATATAGTTTTCTTGAAACACCCAGTTTTTCATTTTCCATATATGGCATCAGAAAGCGACATCCGACATGTACTATATTGGGTTTCTCCATTAAATCTCTTCTGGGATCATCATTTATAAAAAAAAACTATTTTTTTAAGATTCGGAAAATGCTGCTGACAACATTCGATTGTCCAACTCTATCCTCAAGGAAAACATGGAAATAAGAATTTCTGCAAATATTGAAAACAAAAAAATAAATCTGTTTTATTTATTTATTTTTTATATTTTATACTGTCATCTGAATGCGCTAGTATAAAAATTTTAGGTAGATAATAAATCAAACAGAACACTTCAAATACATTTTATCTTAGAAACTATTAAAACAACTACTAAATCTAGGAACAAGATTGCATTGCAAAAAGATATGGCAATTAAACCAAAAAGAAACATTTTTACACATAACTGTAACTTTTCTTTTTGGTGTCAATATTTTTTTAATTACAATATTATTTTGCTTCTAATATTAAGAATACTATTATTTAATTCAATATAATCTTGCCCTAAATTGAGTACCTAGTTGTTTTAATATTTTCTATGATAAAATGTATTTGAAGTATTGTGTTTGATTTTTTAGGTACCTAAAACTTTTATACTAATGTATTCAGATAATAATGACAGTATTAAATATAAAAAAATGATAGCTATTTAATACTGTTATCATATTTTGAAGGTTTGAAGGGATGCTGATGTAATACTCAATAATTTTATTATTATTTTTTTAAAAATGTATAAAAAAATAAATAGCCAAACAAAACTCTGGTGTATGCAAATATAGGTAGCAATTTGAAATTTCATTTTCAATTAGATTATTTTCAACATTCAGTTTGAGGTGTTATGTTACAGTTTATTTAGAAATTAAGCAGATATAAAAATGTACAAAAAAAAGTGACTTCATAAGCTAGGCAGTGTTTAAGAAAAATATAATACTTACTTTTAGCGAAATGTCTGATTTCCATCCTTACAGTCTTTAGTATATCATCAGTTAAAGATCTAGTTCTTTTTCTTGTCAGGGGTTGATTAGACGTTTCAGTGAGTCCATCTTTGCATAGTTCAATAACTGACCGAAACATGCCTACACACTGCTGTAATCTAGGTTAAAAACATAATAATTAAATTATAGCTAACTTTACAATATTTTGGATAACTATTTATTTATTGCTACTGTATGCGGAGAAAAAGATGTAGCATCAAAAATAAATCATGCCACGAAAAATGTCTAGTATGTACGTAGTAGAAATTTTTTTTTAATAATTTAATCCTTGCTTTTTATTCGTATGTACGTAGTAGAAATTTTTTTTTAATAATTTATTCCTTGCTTTTTATTCTCAAAAAATTATACCAACTTTAATATGTCCTAATTCCAAATTTGCATAGTTATAGTTACTTTATCTCAATTATACTTATTTCAATGGTGCTGAACTGTGGGAATTTGGTTTTAAAGAAGAGAAAGACATTCGACAGCATCACTTGAGCCACCTCGTTTCCCTTTAAAACTAGATTTTTCGGTTAACCTAAAATATCATTAACAGAAAATTTTCTTTAGAAATGAATGTGCTGCACTTTCTCACAGCTCATAGGGAAAAAACACATTTCTCTTCATTAAACTTGATTCGTACATCATACAGTACTTCTTACTTTACTTAGAAATAGGTTTATTGTGTAGAAACAGAATGGAAGAAAAGCAAAAACATAAAAGGTATAGTGAAAATCACTTAATACCTCGTCAAAAAAATTCAGTGACTTATTGTCACACTAGTGTTGAAGTTTCGACATAAATCCTTAAAATACGAGACCATATTTTACAATTAAAAAATATAATCAACAATTATCTTAAAACTTACCTTCTTTACTATGTTGTCACGTAAAGTTCCTTGGTCACTTTTGTTTAATATAACGTAATTGTAATAAACACAATAACACAAATCCACTAAACGAAACACAAAAATATATAAAACAACGAGGAAAAGCAATAATATCAATCAATACACAAAAAGGATCGAGGTTAGGTAAAATATTTTCTTTTGTTATAACAAGCGCTGCAAACATAATTCCCTAAATTACAAACATGATCGCCAACTATAGCATTATTAGTAAACTATTATGATTTTTGGAATAAACGAGTATTTCGTTCTAACTGGGATATCAGTTAATCTATGATGTTTTACGGTTACACTACATAAATAAAACGGATAATTTCCTTCGACCATAAAACATGGTTGAAGATAATTTCATTTGGTATAGCCTCCGTATGCGTAAAACTATTTAGATTAACTAAAATCTCAGTTAGAAAGAACGCACCTATTTACTTTTTGCAATGAAGTGTAATAAATAAAGATAGCATTAGCACAAACAAGGTATGTTAAAGTGAGCTAACTATATTCGTTTATTGCAAAAATCATAATAATTTTATAAATGATGCTATAGTTGGCAATCGTTGTTTTACAAGTCTGCGCAGTGCTGACCTGTTCGTGTCTGAATTATGTTTTGTCATTTTGTAATTTTTAAAGTTGCGTGAGAAATGTACCACACAAAGTACTTAAACGTATTGCTTTTGTTTGTGCATAGAGAAACTAAAAATAAAATGTTTGTCTGTGTGTTCGTATAATTTTGAACTGAACATGCATCGAATTGGAAACGCAGGATACTTTCAACTCCCATCCATTGAACTCCATACTATTCGTAAGTATGGAGTTCAATGCCCCCATCAGCTGTAATCGAATAGCACAAATGTGGTCTAGTTAACAGAACGTGTTATTTTAAGTGTATTATGAAGTTTGAAAAACTAATATTAATGGTTATTTAATATTTAAAACAGTTCTTATTGTTTTATTTCGTTAATTTTGTGTACTCAAAATTGAGACGAGTTTGTTTTTTACGGAATTGCCTCGTGATATGGAAAAATTGCTTTTATACCTTCAAAAAGAAGACCACTACAAATAGTGATGAATTTTCAAATATTACACATGGAAATATTGTTATTTATTTGGTTTTTGAGTGTAGTGTCTATACAAAGAAAAAAATTGTGTGTTAGTGGTTGAGTGAAGGGAGTGTTTTAAGGAATTTTCCGCCAGAGAGCTTGTTGTAAAGGTAAGATTAATAAGTTCAATTATCAGTTTTCATCACTCAATATCAGGGATTTATTCACTATAATTTATTATAATAGATTGGGTATATTTCCATTTTTAAATTGTACAATACTCACAAAGATGTAAATATTTTGAATTCCCCATTTCGTATTTGCAGGAGTATTTCCATAAAAATACAGATACTGTGAAAAATAACAAATTTAATGATGTGAAAAAAATGTAAATCAATCAATAGTGAGAAAAATGTTTTAAGCTGTAGTTGGATTCATTAAAACAATTCAATCAATCCATAGGTTACTATGTTTTACTTTTCTGGCTGTTACAAGATGTTTAATTTTCGGGTAAAATATTTAATTTTAAAAAATTAGTTTTGACCGGTAGCACAGTTAGACGCTATTTATCTAATGCTATTGGAAAAAGAAAAGAATTGTCGCCAAGTAATGGACATTGAGATTACCATTTGGCAACACTGCCATGGCTTTCGCACACGGCTAGCTTCGTCAGCGGTTCTCAAACAATTTGGTGTATTATTTAAAATATTTTTTTCTGCCACTTCTGAGCGACTTTTACCAAGGTAAATTTTTAGCAATCGACTTCTTTTACCAAGTACTACCTCCCATTAAAAATATATTCCCAAGTTCGTAAACACCCTGTATATGAGAAATTTTTAAAATATTTGAAGACCTGCTTTTTGCTTACTAATAATAATAATTATTAATACTTTTCATAGTCTTCTCAGTAAATATTTATTTTTTTGAAAATTAACCACTTTTTCTCAAAACAAACATGACATGTTATATATTGTTGAAAAGCAAATTTAAATTGTGATCAATTGCTTGTCTCAAAAATCGAAACCAGAACACCTACACTGGTTATTGTATGTCTCATTTTCTAATTTAATTATTATTTATTTTATGTGTGAAGCTTTGTTGTTAACATTTATTTTAATGAAATGAAAATAGTAAAAATTTATCAATTGATAAAGATACTGTTTTAGAGAAATGAAAATAGTAGACATTTACGAATTGGAAAATGTTTACTATTCTCATTTATTGCCGTTAAAGGTGCCGACATTTTTTATGTTGCAAATAAGTTTGAAATAAACTTTACTTCTACCTATTAGCTTGGATTCTTTTATTTTTAAAATTTATTTTGTTTATCGTTTTTTACTATCTTAAAATATCGTTTTTTATTATCTTAAAGTGACAATCCACTTGTTACATTTTATTAATTTATCTCTAACTGCACTAAAACTATAGTGGAGTGCTTCTATCGTGTAATCCCGTTTGCACTTTGTTGCTAAAATGTAAAACCCACTTTAAATCATTTCCCATCCCTTAAGAATACAAATACGACTGGTCGTCCAAAAATCGTCAGGTGCAAGTGGTGGCTGATTTTGTAAAAAATAGCAAATTATTTTTTTTTGCCTTTTTCACATTTACGGCATCAGGGCAAGAAACTGCCGAAGTCTCTGTAAATTAATCACAAATATATATTTTTTTTAATTTTGAAATCTGCGCTCAATGCATTTATGGAGCACTAGAGAACCTTTTGGTTAATTAAAAAATTCATTTCTATAAACGTTATAAACCAAGGATCGAGTATTACACTAGTTTTTTTCAAATTTTAAATCTGACAGATAGTTTCGTTAGAAAAAAATTGTAAAGTCATATCCTGGGACTCGCGGTCTGCCGTGACACATTTTAAGTAACTTGCAAAATCTTATTAATAAATATTTAGTTAAATGACTTGATTTGATTTTTTTTAACGCTACTTAGATTTTATTTTGCTTTCAATAGTAATAACTGTAAATATAAATATAGGGTACCTACATAAATAGTTAATAGTGTAAAAGTTTGATTAAACATATTATTAGGTTAACAATAACAATAGTAATAATAATAATAATTCCTTAAGAGGGCTAATCGAACCAGTGTTTGTAAAGTAATTTTTCAAAATTTATTTCTTTCATACGGTTTGGTCAAATTAAATCAAATTTGGAGTATCAGTAGTTGAAAGTGTACTAGAGGGTACATGTATATCTATTTTAATTAATTTTCACTTTATGCAGGGAAAATTTATACTGTAAATATAAGTGAAATTTGAACGTGCTTAGCTCCTGAATTATGATATCAGTCGGTAAAATTCGAGGTAAAATTCATAAATGTCTTCTAGAATGAACCTTAATAATTGTGCTCAGCAAGTTTTAAACTTTTATTCCGTACTGTTTGGTTAAAATAAATTTTCTAAATAAGTATCCTTTGCCACTACAAATGGAACAAGGAAGTGTTACTTCTAACTGGAATCGCACCTCAATGAAGTCGGTGAATTAAACGTCCAGTGAAGGTATAGTCAAGAGCAAAATTATTCAGCGGCGCATGTATAACAACTTTCTAGAGAGTGACACAGCTATCCGAAGCTTTTTCCCGACTAGGCCCCTTAAGCAAGAAAAATAATAGAACGAAGAAAGAGTTAGATAGAGTTTATTTGTTTTCGTTTGCAGTTTACATAAGATAGGTAATTTTAAAATTTAATATAAAATTGCAAAGACCGAGGTAGAAACTCTCATCTGTAAGAGACAAATTCATAATTACTAATAATAGCTATTACTAAGATAATAAATGTTATTTACCTACAGCAATTATTCCGTCAGAACTTGCCTCACTATCAGATAACATAATATCTTCAGTGGAAAATAAAGTTTGAATGTTTCTATCGCCTTTATTGGCACTTGTTAATTGGGCCAAACATTTGCAAGAGCCAATACAGTTAATTTGTTTTTTTTACAGGAACAAAGCGGACTAGTGCAGCCTGAAATAAAAATTTATTAATTTAAATATTTGAATATGCCACAATAAATAATTTAGTATACCATTTTTACAACTGCAAGTGTTTAGAACAAAAATATCCTCTGGTAATATTGCTTCAGTCGTCAATACAGGTACTAATTTCCCATTGTCAATATTCTAGCCACAATTAAATAAATCTGGTAAAGATGGTTTGGGTATCACACTATTCAGCCATATTTTTGTCTTATCCTGAACACGACGACAGTGTTGTTTTAGACTACCTAATGTTGGAGGCAATTTGTTGAGAGGCCTTGAAGAAGCCAAGATCCTTCTAAGAGCGTTTATGCAATTAATATTTTCATTTGTTGCATAAAAACTTATCACAAATTTAACATCATTGAAAATATCTTCATATAAGTATTGTTTAACACCAACTCGACCAAGTAGATTATAATGCAACAGGAATACTTTCCAGCATGTTTCTTTGCCAAATCTTACAAACTGATTAGTTGTATCAGAACCTGTCAATGCATGAAAGACTAGTAGACATTTCGTCATTGAACTATCTATCAATTTTAAATTCGTGAATGGCAACAAATCTTTCATTTTCTTTAGTTCCAATTCATCATCATTACGAATAGTTTTCCATAAAGACAGAAAAGGGGCCGGAAGGAAATTATAGAGATTCACTATTACCCGAACAATAACATTTATTTATCCATTCAGATTTCAATAAAAAGCAACTGGCCATTTTTGTAAGTAATCAGTTGTACACACAATCTTTAAAAATAAACTTTGTTACTAGTGGAAGATTCCTTGATATGTTGCAGTATAAGGCATATTACAATTTAACTTGTTAGTAGCATCGCACGAATAGGCTGATACAAGAATTATATTACACATTTTATATGCAAAAAATGGGAGGGTATACAAGATGTGTGGACTGCAAAGATACAGATGTTTTGGTATTACTGAAATTAAATTTGGATGAAAGTTGAGATCAAGATGAGACTCCGGCAGATTCTTACCCAGATGGCGTAAATGTGAAAAAGGCAAAAAAAAATGTTATTATTTACAAAATCACCCCCAGCCCCTTTGCATCTGACGATTTTTGGACGACCAGTCGCATTTGCATTCTTAAGGGATGGGGAATGATTTAAGGAGGGCCGTACATTTTAGCAACAAAGTGCAAACGAGATTCTTTATTAGAAGTCTTTTGCGGGCTGGCAAACTCTACTACTAGAGAAAATCATGACTTTTTTCAATTTTTAAAGAGTATACCTTTTTCTGTACAATTAAATTCTACATACGAAGATGTTATCATATCAATAACTCCATAAAGTGTATGATGAACAGTAATATTATGTTATTAGTCCAAATATCAAGCCGAACAGGCGTAACTGGTTCCCTTTAGAAATAGCAAAAAAATACTATCTTATTTGTAAGGTTAAGAAGTTGATCTGTACCAAGTTTCAACTTAATTCGATTAGTAGTTTATGAAATATGCTCAGAAATAAAAAATCTTTAATGTCCTATTTATTAAGGACGCACTTTTTACTATGGCATTATGGGATTTAATCGGTCCTTTTTAACCTCAGGAAATTGTACTAAAGCTGTGTCTCATTACTTTCGGGACACCCTGTATTGTCATTGCACGGTTATTTTCACCGATTTATTAGAATACACTTTATTTATATTATATTATAAATGACACTTAATCAACAATAACGCCTACAATAGTACGCAAAACTGAAAGTAAATACAATGAATTTGGATATTACATAAATTCAACTATTTGTTCCATTTCACTGCTATCCTTATCTTAAAAAACAACGTCACTTATCTAATGATTCACTCGTATTTAAATATACGTTCACTACTTAAAATCTTTGCTTGTTATTTAACTTTGACTTAGTAGAATTACTTACCCGTTGTAAATATTCATCAATATTAATTTATGTAATCTCTAATACTGGTGTGCTTCCACGTAATTGTGTTTACCACATATGCCAGAAATGCACACACAGCCCCGTACTTACACCAATGTCCTATAGAGGCAAAGGATCCCCGTTCTTATGTTATTGTTCCTGAATGCGATTTTAGGGAAATACAAATACGTACAACTTCAATAGTTTTTGTTTATTTAAGCATGAATCTGGAAGGACTAGCAGCTGAGGATAATAAAGGTACCGAAGGGAAGGGCTGTTTCGGTGTTGGATATTATACATTTCACGAATATTTGGTTTTGTTGAATATCTCAAATTTGTTTCAAAGAGCTACAAAGATTTTCTATAAAATAACACAATATTATACAATTTCTAAAATTATTATATTATGTATATTATTCCAAATAAAATAGAGGGTGTGTTCTAAGTATATATCAATATTCAGGAATTGGTTCAAGCTTCATGAAATAAAGTTCATATGAACATATGGTGTCCGAGATACAGGCTGTTGATTGTAACTCCATAAATCAAAATTTTTTGAAATATCCAATCTCCATCAGGAAATATCGAGGTGAAATTTGGTAGACTTATTGAGTTTTGGATTAAAATTCCAGTCGAACTTCTCTAACTAGGATCTCCTAAATTCCCTTGACTCTGTTTGAGTTAAAAGAAAATACTTTTAAAACGAAGTATATATCAAGGGCACAGAAACATATTTAAGTAACAGAGAATTTCAGGATATAAAAGTTCGACTGTATTTTGATCAGTAATAATTTGGAATTGCAATACCAGTGAGGCATGAGGACTAAGCTACAAATTTTTAAACGAAATTTTCATAATAGAAAACTTTTCTCTGAAATCGAGCCCATATTATGAAAAAATAATATTTTAACCAAGAAAGTATTCTTGTTTTATCTCGATAAAATGCATCGTGTGTGCATTCGTGATAAACTTCTTATCACATTATTAATATTTTGTTACCGCAATACACTCTCAGGCCCCATTGGGCTGGCTGGAATGGCTGCACTATAGATTTTAATATACAGAGAGAATTGTTTCAAGTCGAACAAGCGTTAAAGGAAAGCAAATGATGTACGTGCAGATTTCTTATGTGAAGTATTGATGACGGTTCTCACTACCGGTGGAGGGAGCATAATCCGTACACTTCATTATATGCTTTCCTTTTAACGCCTGTTTGACTCGAAACAACGCTCACTACATAAAACCTAGCTGTCATGGATAAACAAACAAAAACGGAAAAGCAATAATAATAACAGGCTAGTGGACTGCAAAGAAAATTACAAAAAAAATAAGAGTAAGGTAATATAATACGACCCTCAAATATGTTATAAAGAGAGCCCGTATCTTGAATGACATTTCCAGAGAGGGATTCTGAATTACATGATACTAGTGATGCGATGTACAGTGATTCTTCCATGTCATCGTCTTTATTAGTAAACTCTTTTATTATCAGTTGTAAATCATAAAAAAACCCTTTATATATATATATACATATATTATATATATAAAAAAAAATATATATATATATATATATATATATATATATATATATATATATATATATATATATATATATATATATATATATATATATATATATAAAGGGCTGATTTTATGTTGAAATTAGGTCGAAAGAAGTAAAAATTAAATACCTATCTTATTCTCCATTGCATATATGGGGTTGGAACTTACATTAGAAATAGAAACCAGAATAATCGTGTAAAATTAAAAACATCATTCACAATAATTATTATTGTTCTAAGTGGGCTCCATTAACACGAACGCACCTTTTGTATGCCTTATAAATGTCGCTCTCATAGGCTGAAAGATATCATTAGCTTCTATAACATGTGCAGTATCTAAACACGTTGCCATAGCACTCCAAAAGAAAAATCCATTGGATTGAGATCAGGTAACATTGCTGGCCATTTTTCAGGGGCATTAATTCCACGACGAGAATATTCTTATTTAGAAAATGTCTCCTATTCAGTATGGTATGCAGTGGAGCACCGTCATGCATAAACCAGATATCTTGTCGATTATTCACAGAATGGTCCTAAAAGTACCGGTAAAATATTTTCAAGAAAATTCAAGTAGGTTTTGCCATCTAAATGATCCACTAATATATAGGGATCAGACAAATAATCATTTACAATTTCCGAACGTTCGTTGATGGAACCTTTATACTGGAAAATACCTTCCTGAAACGCATGTAGCCTCTTTCACCAGGCATGTGAGTTATAGGGGATGAGACACCGTCTTCTCTAAAGCATGATTCATTTGTAACCAATATTTTTTATAGAAAAGCTAGTTTCTCGATATACTTTTGTATCAGCCTGTCGCAAAATTTCCTACAAGGGGTTAGATCTCTGGCAGAAGTTTTTGTACCTATTTTACGTGATAGTAATGTAATAACCGCACATTCAGTGTTCGGTGTACCATATTATTTGAAATTTATGGTCTATGAGCAACATGTTTATTAGTTATCTTTGGGTCCTCGTAAAAACATTAAGAATTTACCCGTCCATGGGAAATATACAGACATTTCGTCCACGATCATAGTTCTGTTTAGACATATGGTAGTATGCCTTAATTGTCTGTCAACTGTAGAATGTTGTAAGGTGTTCGGCGATATTGGTACTGCTCTGTGTTTCTCTGGTTGCTGCCTTAATTGCTATAACATCCTCCCAACACTCAGATCATGTCGATATATTCAGAGTTTGTGTAATTTGCTATGTTGTAACAGACAAAAATAATAATACGCACAACTGATTGAAACAAGCAGTAAATCGAGATCTGAATTTATATATTGACAGTAATAATAGTCTGCCACTTTATATTACTGTCCAGCCAGCGAAAGAAGGCCCGTGCGTCAAAGAAACGTATTGTCGATAAGTCTCCAGCTTTCTATGAAACTGTATACTGGGAATATAACATCTTTATTATTGAGTAGGTGCGGATGCAAACGATCACAAAAATTTGCCATGCACCAATTAATTATTTCATTTAGGCCTAATTGTGAATGGAATGCAGAAATCATTCTTTCCGCGGGTCTTCTTTCCCCGACCCGACAGTATTAGTTAGATTAGTAGATTAAATAAATACCAAGGTGCTTAACAATGCATAAAACTATTAACTTTACTACCAGAAAATACCACTGATAAAAATCAATATGATAATGTACGTAATTTTGACACTATTAGTAATTTACATAGGTATACTAAATTTTACCGAATATCTACCGGTTTCAAGATATGGCGTATTTTATTTATTCTCAGCCTAATTACTAATTATTATACACGTATGATTTCACATATTTTATTTTAAAGCCGTCGCTTTGGAAAAAAAAATTAAGAGGTCAAGAAGTTTCAGTTTTCAATTTTCTATGGAGTAACAACTTCACTTGGGCAACTTTCAAAAAAATATAGGGGTAACATCAACCCCTATAACTCTGAACGACCCTTTTGCGACGACAAATCTCTTTCATTTACACAGGGCTGTAGAAACATATTTGAAATTTAAGCGTATCGATTTTCAGTAGAAAATTTTTAGCGATTCTCGAAGAATTAAGCATTTAGTCTTTTCAAACCTAATTTTTGGAGGGCTGAATTTCTGCAGAGGTGCTTTTTTTCGAAAAATCGATATTTGAAAAATTATCCTAAATTTCGACATAGAATCGCGTGGTTATAGGTTATCGGTGTTATGAATACCCTGTTATTCCTAATGATAATTCTGAAATGATAATACACGTTCTCTTTTCTTAATTCTTAAGGTCAATGCAAAGAAAATACCTACTGAAACAGTTTGAATCATTTAGTATAAATGTATATATTTTAAAACAAAAATGAAATACAAATTTGCTACGAGCTATAGATTTGTTAAATTAATAATTAAAACACTAATAACGACAGTACCCGTATATTTACGAATTGTATGCATATAAATTTAATAACCCATACACGAGGAGAATATATAAAATGCGACAACACTGTTATTTCCATTTATATGGCAGTAAAAATTTCTGTCGTACATATTTTTAAAACGTTTACAATTTTTAAACGATCTAATAACAAATCTGTCCAACTAATGGAAACCTCCCTAATATCCGATACGAAAATGGTTTAGAACGCTGTCTAAAATTAAGTTTTTGTGCAGCATTAATAGGTATAGATAACCAGAAAATAAATTTGTTCTCTCAAAGAAAATCGTTTTACGTAGGTAATACAGAAATTTAATTGTCTACTAAAGGAAATTAATATCTTGTGCAAGTTATAACATGACATATCTTCTACCGTAATATTACTTGCTTGGCTTCCAGTGATTACTGATATACATTTTTTTTATACAGAGCAATCAAATGATGAACATATTTGATTTCTCCTATAAGCCCGCATGAGCAGGCTAAAAATAATTACTCGTATATATTATATAATATTCATTTAAAATTGGTAGTCAGTTTCTATATAATTTAATTTTAAGAGTAGCCCTAGAAGTGATCCTGATTTATAAATGAATTCTGATCCCTATGAAATCATATAAATTTTAGAATATAGAATAATTATTCCATGTTTTGTTTGTTTCCTAAGAACTTTTATTTTAATAAAAAATAATGTTTTTTCCAATTTGCATTTTTGTTCAAAATTAAATTTAAAGTTGGGGCTTAATTTTTTTATGTTGAATGCGATTTTACACACAAAATTCCGTTTCAATATCGTCATTTGTTCAAACGATATTTAAATAAATATTTTTTTTTTTTTTGGAAACTTTAACGCCTGTATCTTGGAAAAAAAACTCTGAGGACAAATAAATATTCTTAAATTTGAACAAGGAATACGCTGCTTTATTTTTGATATTCCATTATGTTACACCCTGTATAGTGTTTTTAATATGGCATGTTTAATTATTTGAAAATGGCTCAGATCTGCCAACAAAGATCAAGGGGCACATGATTGTAAATGAAAACTAGGCGTGTGAGCAATCCCTTAGATCAACTATTTATGGAACATCGTTGAAAATGTAATTTTATAAGAAATTCATTTGTTTGTACCTGCTTTTTAGTTTACCTCAAATTGAGGGGGAAAAACAAAAAATATGTATTCTCTTCATTTTCTTTGCTACGAAAGAATCTTTTCAGTAAAGTAACTATTCAAAATGATCTCTGTTACTTCCATATAATAATAGAAACGAATTTGAAATCGAAAACGAATGTTTGACATAATTTGTGGCGTCATCTGACGACGTATTTCAGTTACTTTCTGTCTAAGACCTTTAATGTTTGTTGGCTCTGTTGCATAGACTTTGGATTTTAATGCCCTCATAAGAAAAAACCCAGAAGTTGGGTGATCTAGCCGTAGTACAATTTACAATAATCGTCTAGGAAATTGTTTAAAAATTCGGTGGCTTGGAATTACAGGGTCCTATGTTACAATTTTTTCAATTTTGAAGTGAATTTGAAAAAAATATCTCAGGGAGTACTAATAGCTAATTTAACCCGCACAATTGTATTACTACTTCATTAAAAACATACAGCTTTGTAACATAAGTCCTTTTAGGAATATTTCGTGTCTGAGACAATAAAGTTATATGTATATTATTATTGTAACGTATAAAACCCTGTCATTCCAAGCCAGCGAATTGTTACACGGGAGCCACATAGTGAGGAGGTCCATCCTTTTGCTGGTAATCTAATTTATTTTCAAGTAAATTTTCATCAATTTCCAGTAGCTCTGTCACATATCAATTAATAACGATTTTAAAAAACTTAAAGTACTTATTCCCATTTAAATTATCATTAAAAGATCCTCCCGTCCACAAGCTATAACCCATAATCTTGCTCTGAAAAATAAAATAAATTCAGTAGGTACCCAAAAACCAACAATTCCTGATTCATAAAGACATTTCGGATGGCAAATTAGTTATCACCAGGACATAGTTATAATTTGTTATAATCAGTGTAACTCAAGTGTAATATGAGATACTACCCAGTATAACCTGGTTTTAGTTGGTTTTACCTGAAGTATCTACTTGGGTTAATACCAGCAGTTATGATATGACTGCGATAAATGTCAATATACTAAGAAAAGGAACATTTATGTTAAACGCATACCACTTAATTAAACTCAATTAATACCATATCTGACTGTTATTACCGTTTAGTACCATGCAGTATTAACCACTCCTTGTCACTCGGAAAGTTACTACATCGACAGAAGAAAAACTCATATACATACCTACTATAAAATGTGTTAATTTAAAAAAAAAATAGTAACAATTTTTGCTTTCACATTGTATTAGTTTAGTCCAATTTAACCTCAGTACACAGCTATTTTTCAATGAAGCATTTAATAATAGAGAATCAAATTGAATTCAATAATATTTTTGACTTACCTATTTATTTCTTTAGGGAATCTAAAGAAACTATCTTAATTAGACTGACTCTTTCTTTTCCATTACTAATTAATACAATGGATGGTTAACACACAAACTAAATTGAAGATTTAATAAAACACTTGGTAAATAGTAAAAATCACAACAACACCTAATAAACACAACAACACCGAATTATTGTCACCACAGGCTGACAAATGAAGCAAGCCACACACAAAATAGCCCAGGAATATGGCGGACTATAATGCGCATGTAGGATGCGCGAACTTTTGCCGCCGATAGAAAATTCATTAATGATTGTTTTTTATACTGTGATTTGGGAATAAAGTCGCACGCGTCGGAGAGAACAGTCAGTTCTTCGATCCGCCAGCAAAGCTACAACACGCAACAGCTCCAGTGTGCTCCGTAGAAAACCGTGGTAAGAATTGCTTCTGTATTTAACTGACTGTAACCGATTGTATCCATATTTTACCGTTTGTACATGAATACCTACTAATCCGAGCGGTCATAGGTATTCCAGTAATTTCGCGACTCAGTAATTAAAATAGGGTTATCTATTCGGAAAGAAGCTCCAGGCGTATTCGGTTGTCATTTGATGTTTTTACAATGTTGTACACCGATTGGATTCTAGTGTCACTCGTTCGAGGATAGAATCCGATTCCTTTGTAGTAAAGAAAACTACTAGCGAGATTCTAGTGTCACTCGTTTAAGTATAGAATTTGTCGAAGTGGTCCGGAAATTAATATTCGATTACATAGCTTAGCTCGTGTTCGATGCGATAACCCATATCTTAAACTCGTAAACTACTACCAACTATCTATTTCCAAATATATCCGAGTTACCACAGATATCTTAGGCCGAATCAATTTAGGGAGGAACATCTGCTTTTCATTTTTATGTTTTATGATAATATACACCACTTGAATTCTAGTGTCATTCATTCGAGGGTAGAATCTGAAGAAGTGGTCCGCGAATTAAAATACGGTTTACCCTAATAACGGACATAAAGGCCAACCTATATAATACCTGGCATGTATACGTTAGGCGGCCTTGGGACCATCCGGTTCTCATTTTGTCATATGATACTATACACGATTGTATTCTAGTATCACTCGCTCGAGGATAGAATTCAATCGCAGTGTTGTTAGAAAAACTACTAGGAAGATGCTAGTGTCACTCGTTCGAGGAGATATATTCTGACGATGTGGGTCGCGAATTAAAACACAATTATACCCTAACAGAGGGCGAACCTAGCTGTATACTACAATCGCGATTAGAAACTCTCATCAACCATCAGTCCCTAGATTGGTATCCTGCTGTAGTGTTACGCTTGTGCACCGTAACCACTTGCACCTGGACATTGATGCACACAACTCCTGCCGTAATACCGCTTCCGCATTAGTCACTGTAGAATCATTAATAGTCTGCTAGATACCAGTAGTAGTAATTTCCGTAACTTAGCTGTACTTGATTTACCTGTTTGCATTATCAGTATAAATTTCAGTAATTTCCATAACTTAGCTGTACTTTACATAACTGCTTATATTATCATAACCTCATGCTTGGTTTATTGGCTTGCTTTCTTGTATCTGTATTACAAGATACATCGTCAAATAATATACATATATTTTTTTATTGTGAGAAGTCTTAAATAAAATAGAGTAAGTAAAGTTGAAACTCTTAAGTTTTTGTTAAAGCATAAGTAATAAATCTGGTTGTGAACAAAATCATTTTCGGCTGGTAAAGTTGTCCATTTCTGAGAAACTGACAACCATGAAATAGACCTATGGACATACCGTATCGCCACTATAGTGATCTTAATTTCTATTATGTCGCTGATAGGTGTTCCTATACTTTAAAACAGGAACTGGCGCTCGAGACTGTACCTTAATAAAAGTTTAACGTACCGTATTATAGAGTGCCAAAGTGACATTTCCCCTCTTGTACAGATAGATAGAAGGAACTGATGTATACGTCACACTGTATGAATGAATTAAGAAAACAATATTTGGATCAGCTATAACATTGAGTGAAATTTCGTGATTTATAAACAACAAGTTCATATAGCAGGGTAACAACTCTCTTAAATTTTATTTGTACCAGACTTGTTACATATTTCCTCGATACTTGAATATTTTCGTGTCAAAAGTTTCTAATAATATTGGAAAACACATATTCATCAATTATGTACGTAGTACGCTTAGTAAAGCAATTTTTTTTATTCACGGCAGTTCTAGTTGATTTTAGAGTTTTTTTTTTTTTGTAAAAAGTATTTCTTAAATTTCCTTTGTGATTTAGTTAGTATCTTAAACCCTTTGTCGCTAATATAATAAGCTTATTATAGTCTATTCTATAAGCCCTTTTACACCAATATAACTTTTTTTTCAGGCAAGATAATTTGGTGGATATGTTTTTATTATCTATAGAAATCAGGAGGTAGCGATAAAACGACAAATTACTCCAGAGACCACTTTTACGTAGATATAATATTTTATTGCAAATACTTAATGAAACATTCCCAAATAATATGAAATGATAAATTATTCTTATGTAGTACGTAAGAAATCCGTTTTCATTATAAAAATATACTGATTGATGCAGGAATGTTCGTTATTGTCGAGTGTCCAAGAACAATTCATAGATCGCGTTGGCTATCACGTGTATCACTGTTGAAAACAAATAATATACTTTAAATACGTAGTATTTATAAAACGTCTATGTGAATAACACGTAGATATGTAAATAGTGCGAAATTAAAGACAACGAAGGTGAACTTTTTAAAATTTCTCGTTCAATTAGTTGCCTCAGGAGATAAAGCAATTTTGTGGATTTCCCGGAGTTGCAATTAAACGGCACAGAATTTTATTGCATAAGCTGTAAAAAAGTGCTCTCGTGCAGCATCAAAGAACACATTAACAGTCACTTTTCCTCAGACAATCATAAAACGTGTGTTAGTAGTGGTAGTATTCCTGATAGTGGCAGGTAAACAAATTTCAGCTTAGATTTAGCAGAAATGATGGTTGGGTGTAATATACATGGGCGAAACTAAATAATCCACTATGTTGACAATTTTTGTCAAAATGTATAAGTAGGCATTATAGCAAAGTTCAATCGCCATTGGAAACAACACTAAGAAAAAATATTTATCACAAATATATGACAGGATTAAATAAAAAATGTATACTGAACTGAATAAAAAATACGTTTGGATCATCGTAAATGAACTCACCAATGCTTGCGGATGGAACGTGGCAAATGTTTTAGTGGGTTAATATAAAAAAAAACATATAAAAACACCACAGAAATTAGACAACCCCGAATCCAAATCCAAAGCTGCACGGGCTAGGGTTACACTTGAAAAAAGAAGGACACACAACCATTCCCACCGACATTGCCAGTGCCGGTGGCGGGATTCGAGCCCACAGGACGATGAAGAGATTTATCTAGTCACACTTGCCATCCCGTTCTCTAGACAACTACTCCACCGAGCAGGTATGTTAGTAATATACTTTTACTCTTGTGATCGCTAATTAAAATTACATATGTATGTTAGTGTTACATTGACCAATACTTTCAGCCCTCTTCATATTAATTAATGGATGTTATAGAATTCGCCAAAACAACCACAAGGTGGGGCATTGTGTCATATGTGCCTGAACATATTTAGGCGGTGACACATCACCCAGCGTCAACCCTGGAATTGACGTCATTTATCGCTACCTCCCGACCTCTAATTATATATTATCTTAAGAACAGGCAAGTGGTGGGCTGTTTATTTAAATACTCTTTATTTGAACATTTTTATATGAAATCTTATATTTTAACATTATTGTTACGTTCGTATCTAAATAAAAAAGTTAAATATAAACAATAATTTATTCAAAGTTACTTATCATAACCCAACATCAAAAAAACATTTAACATTCTCCATTGCAGGCCAGAATGCAATGAGTCGTATATGTTAGTTTTACGTTGCCATGATTCTTCCACAAATTATTTTTGATTTTCTCATTTCTCTAGCGATCGATTGTATATTACACAGGGATAGTTCTAGGTACATTTACACATGGGTATCACGCATGAGTGCAACGAGCAAATGCAGCATCTGTTGCAAAATAGCATAAAATTGTAAAATCCCCAGAGATAAATTCCGGTACGCTTTTATCGTGTGATGATATTATATTATTAAATGCAAAAATAGAACTCCTGCTTTGTTCGACTGGGCACCGTCATTGTCATAATGTGCCTCCATTTTATTCTTCGTTTCCTTACAAAATGTTTTAATATAATTCAAAATTGTTTTAATTTCATAAATGTTTATTAACATCTGAGAAAGTAACGATACATCGAGACAATATATGAATAATGAATAATTCTGAAGGTAGAAGCGACTTATGAATTTTCATTTTAATTTGAAAATTTGGCTTTTTTAGGAATGATACAGTGTCTTTGTGAAGATAATTAAAAAACCTACAAATTCTACCTGAAATACAACCATACGTTATTTTAAACATAGACCTGGAAGTAGTTTTGCTACGTGGTTAAAGTTGGTCTAAAAATTACATTTTTAAAGAAAAAAATTAAAGACAAAAATAGGGAACAGTCGAAATTTCGAAAAATTCTTGTAATAGTTGGGGTTGTCACTCTGTGGCTTCTGGAAGAATAAAAATACAACCAATGTACTTGCTACATTTCAAAGCCAATAAAGTCAACATTCAAGGAAATAAAAAAATTTTGAAATTCGTAGATTGTTTTTCGTTTTATGAGTTAATAAAAATTACCCAAATTTTATAGTGTGGCGTTTCAACTGTCTATTAGTTTATTTCAAGTTTCTGTCTTACTGTTAAACTCTTTTTTTCATTTTGAAGATATGATGTTTTCATCTGGTATTCAACAAAAAGGTAATAATTAGTATGACATGCGGTATTGGAACAATATTGAACATGCCAGGATGATGTTAATTAGCAAAATAAAATCGCATGATACGACATGTCGGGTTGAATATTGACGACGAAATATTCAAGATTATTGCGTTAGTGAGACACCTAACTGAAAACTATGTAGAAAGAAAATTGAGTTAAAGAGGTTGAAATACAGATAATTTCGGAATACAAAAATTCAGCATGTGACTATTTGACTGATGAAAAAAAGAAAAATTGTTGTTTTCTATTTTATCCGAAAATAATTTTTGTATAAATAATATGACATATTTGGTTATTCGCTTCGTTTCGATTGTGCAATTTCACCTCTAGTCGCCGTGTGTTCATTATCTTCAGGCTTAGATGCCCGATTCCTGTTTGATTTTAAATCCAAATTTGGTAGAGCGTACATATACATAGGGCGTTCTATAAAATAAATTATTCAAGAGTTGTTTGTGAGTGATGAATACTTAAGAATACAATGAAGGATACAACCGAAGAAATAGTTCAGTTCATTAAACGATAATGACACAGTAAAGTTATTCAAAGTGGCCTTTGAGAGCCAACCAGTTCTGTCGACTCAAATGGTGATTAATATTGTTAATGGCTTTGGTAGCTTCGTGTTTAAGTGATAAGGATACTTGCCGCTCACCCTGGTTCGAGAAATTAGAATTTTTTCAAAACCAGGAATTAATCCTAGCATACTTGGATATTGGGTGTCCATTGTCTCTAAAAGTGTAAGCGTCTCCCGCACAAGGTACCTTTAGAGATACATGGGCTTGTATTATCTGTGATGTTTAATAATACTTTTTTTAATTTTAATAATTCATTTAAAAAATACGGATGTGGTTAAATATTGCAAAAATAGCAGAAAATAATGACGAACTTCTAGTTCTTGACAACTTTCCAAATATTAACCCCTGGAAAGCTCCATGGGGCGAGATGGGCATTCTATGGTAGACTAAACTAGCTAATGTTTGGCCCAAGAAGGTATTATTTACTAACCCCTTATAAAGTAACGTTGTGTTGCTATCGCGTTGTTTTTAATTTAAATTTTTGGGATTACTTTTTTTGTTTTGCTATCAGAGTTTTTATTAAGTTTTTCATTAAGTTATCTTTAATGTATTTTTTTGCTTAAGATTTTATTATAAAAACAATTTGTTCCGTTTTTGTCCCAGTTGGCGATTAAGAACGCATATTGGCTGTAAGTATTCTATTTTCTAATATGTCTCGTTGTTGCAGAATTTATCAGAAATTTTATTATAATTAAAACTATTTGGACTTTAAGCCTGGAGAAGTTCACCGATGCGTTGATAAGTCCGACTAAAGTCAATCCACCGGATAAATCATGACTACATTAAAATCTCTCCAACCCCTAGTCAGCGCTAGCCGGTAGAAATAACAGTAGAGCGAAACTGTTCAGGCCTACACTAAGATCATCAGCTTCGTTATCTATATATGGATATAAAATATGATTAAATGAGTAATTAAAATAATGAAAACGTTCATCCGCTCCTAATAAATTAAATACCTATTGATTCTTTTGTTTGATGAATGATATTGTCAAGTTTCCACATTTTTTACTCTTGTTTCATCACATGCTTTAGAACTTATGCCACTTCTCTGCACTATTTTTTTTCAAAGCCTGTTCAAAGTGATTCTGAACAAATTTCATTGAATGCATTATTTTGTCTTTCCACATAACTGTTCTTTCAATTTCATGTTAATTTTATCTGATTAAGCTGACAGTGATTAGGTGATGGTCGAAGTACAGTAATAACTACGTTCTTCTGCCACATCAATGACAATTTTATAACATGATGTATATTTAAATTTACTACTGCTAATAGTTCCTTTTTGGCTTTGTAGTAGTCTCTAGTAGAATTTCACCGGAATGCTAATAAACCACCTTCTATACAAAGCCTTCAACACTACCAATATGAGATATAATTAATCGGAGACCTTTTCCATTTTTCCTCAAAAAATCCCTATGTAGGAAAATAAAATGATCTTATAACTATATCAAAGAAACAATTCCATTTTATGAATTATTTGTCTTTATGTTATAAAAAACTGAATCACACATCAAAATATAAAAAAATATTTTATTATAACTATTCACCTAGTTTCAGTATAGCCCTATAAACTCTTAAATGACAATATCTCAAAATGTTAAAAACTGATTTAAACACTTTTTGCCTGGAGCCCTTCAAATGTATACCTGACATTCTAAAGAGCTTTGTTGCTTATTTTAATAATATTTTCTATATCGCTGCTCCAATTTGTTTAATATTTATTTATTAAAATGAAATTATATAAGAAAAATGCGTTACTATGTCATCTACTTCACATTGTTGCTAAAAATAAGACGAGGAATTTAATACTCAATATGTAAAATCAAATAAGAGTTTATTGTGCTAAATATTAGAAATAGTTGTAATTTTATTTTACAGAATTCTTAAAATATGGAACAAATACCTAATTTAATGTATTTGCACTACTGTATATGTATTGTATATATATATATATATATATATATATATATATATATATATATATATATATATATATATATATATTATATATATATTGCTGTGATGCAAGTCGCTATCCGCCACAGAGACATCTAGGATGTCGGTCGGATAGTAGCATTCAGACCATATGAGAAGTTTCATACCTCTCACCACTATTCACTTCACCTTAGTTAGTATATAACTAGCAGGTTGGCCACTATCATTTGTCTGTTCCATAATCTATGGCATACTGAAGAGAACAAATAAGTTCGAAATCGATCTATGTCTGGTTAGGAATTGACAAATAATATTGGCTTTCTATCCATCATGATTTGAAGGTGTAATTCAATGCAGGTCGGGGTATTTGCCCGCTGAGTAGTTGTTTCCTTCAAATCATATTTAATAACATTAGTTTAGTCCACCTGGGCTAGGGGTCGCCGCTCTCGGTACTTGCTGTGATGCAAGTCGCTATCCGCCACAGAGACATCTAGGATGTCGGTCGGATAGTAGCATTCAGACCATATGAGAAGTTTCATACCTCTCACCACTATTCATATATATGTGTGTATATATATATATAAATATATATATATATATATATATATATATATATATATATATATATATATATATATATATATATATATATATTTTGTTATATATATATACGTACATATATATATACGTACATATATATATATATATATATATATATATATATATATATATATATATATATATATATATATATATATATATATATATATATATATATATATATATATATATATATATATATATATATATATATATATATATATATATATATATATATATATATATATATATATATATATATATATATATATATATATATATATATATATATATGTAGTTACACAAAACTCTAACTAATTTTCAAAAAATTAACAATTATTAGTAGAAAACGCAATACAAATACATTTATAGACTTAGATAAAAATGAGAAAATTTAATTATTATATATATATATATAAATTATTTAAAATAATTTTGAAAAACCAACTGCGCCTTAATTATATATCAACTATATATGTGATTAATAGGGATATACAAAAGACAAATACTCATGTATGTACTTAAATATATGGTTATGCTCTGGTATATTAATCATTAGTGCATTTCATGGGATCAAAATTTAAATGGTCAATATTTGAGGAAAGCAGGTGGACATCCTGTATATACCAACATAAAATTTTAAATCCTTAACAGTTAAGCTTTCGGAGCTCCGAGGCATTTTATTCCTACTTCAACATCTCTAGTATTACCAAACTTGCACGATTCCAATAAGGTCTTTATAATAAAACATAAAAGTTGAAAATTTAATATTCATATTGCGTTTAACAGAAATGATTCATTGGAATTTACAATAAATCCTCTTTCTCCATTCACTTACAAGGCACATTGATTATTTTGTCTAGATGTTTTTTTAATTCTCTAGAGGCATATTTTTTTCTCCAGCTAAATGGGGCCCACATAAAAGTTTTGAGAAATCTAAATAATGATATTTTATGCAGTTGAGATAAATCAATTGTCCGTGGATTTTTACTAATCACCATCAGGCGTTAATCATTTTTAACACTATTTTTAGAATTTCATCCTATTAGAAATAACTAATATTAGAGTATCACAAGCATATTCTAGGTCAAATATGACTATGATATATTATTTTCCGTCTGCCAGAACAATTGTGATGTTAAAGTTGCCTCAGTGTATCCATAAAGTAATAAAGAGTAATAAAAAATCACTTAGGTAGGTCGATTTTTAAATAAATTCCTTTTATTTTTTTAGTTATAGAAAAATGTTTTTCAAAAATGTTTGTAAAAATTATGAATTCTGTAACGGTGATTTTTTTTTTTCGTTAACGATTTTCTATTGTAATAAGATCTAAGTAGGTATTTCTTTCACTTTGGTACACCCTATATACGATAACTTGTATTAATGTTTGTTTAAAACCGCTTTGAACAAAAGGTCAATTTCTTTTATTAGTCAAATACGTGGGATAATAATTATTCTGCGAAGGTAATTATTTCAAACCGGTTTCTTTTCAGGGTAATCTGCGTTTATTTTATTATCCTAATGATAAATCAAGTATTGTGTTACTTAACAGCCGCTCGCTGAAACCAAGTAAGAAGAAATTAGTTTAATTTAATTTAATTTCAAACCAAGTTGAAGGCATTTATTAATGGTAAATGTTTGTTTTATAATTTATCGGATAAGTTGTTAGTTGATTTATTTTAAATATTTTTACATGGCCGTTTTCAATTATTTGATTTCGGAAAGTTTTAAAATTATGAGAAAGCAGTTCCCATCATCAGAATATTTTATAAAAATTTGTTTATATTAAATAACGCAGGGAATTTGTTTAAGCGCGATGCGCCAGGATAGCTTAAATTCGTTTGCCACTGATAGCAGCTGACAACTTCGTTCGTCGCGCAGATCACATCACGGTTTCGTCACAATTTGGGTATAAATCTAAACGCGCCGATGACAACAGACAGTTCTCAAGTCAGTGCTCGACTCAACAACACGCAGCTCCTGATATCGAGTGTGCTCCGCCGCAACTAGGTAATGATAAGAAGTAAGAATTTCTTTGACCGTTTTATTGTTTTTATTTATATTTCTGTTATTTACCAATTGTGTCCAAATTTGTGCTGTATTATTTTGTCCGTCTATTATCTACGAAGTGTCTGCCTTTTCGATAGGCCCGAGATATTCGGGAAATTTCGCGATTCATTAATAAAATCGGGTTATCTGCTCAACAGCAATCACCGAGAACATTCGGTTGTCATTTTTATTTATTGTTGAAGTTGGTAATTTTAAGCCTCGATCTCTGAAAAGAGGTCCATCTCAGTCGTAGTTGAATTAGCACTGATGAAACCTTAGTACCTCTGGAAAGGATTTCTTCAGGTGCAAACGAAATTGCTCACGAGGTGCCCCGGGAGGTAATGCATGATCCATTCCATCCGACACCCATGTTCACTAAAACTAAGCTGTACAGAGAATAAGCTTGAAGTTGATGTGATAACCTATTACTAGCTACCGAAAGTTAACCTAGAATATCTCCAGTCATTCACATATATCTCTGGTTTAGTAAGTTTAAGGGACAATTTACAATTAAAACCCGAGTTAGTACACTGAACTCCGGTACTATATAGTTAGACGAACATCGGAAATATTCGGTGGTCATTATTGATTGTTGACGTAAAGATAGGACTTTTAAGTCTCGATCTCTGGAAAAAGTCCCATCTCAATCGTAGTTAAATTGGTATCGATGAAATCTCAATACCTCGAATACCTCGACATAAGTGATCTTTCAATACCTCGATTTTTGGAAGAAATCTGACGAAATGTCCTGGGTTGTAATTAACAAACCGTGCCGTCCCTAGAATGCGGCATTAGGAGCTTATCTAAAGATATAGCACACCCGCAATTACACAGTCATATATACCGCCTGCCCCTGGACTGACATCCTGCACTTGTGTCATGCTTGCACTCCGTCATCATTTACCACTGAATATAGGTGCTGCACCGACCGCTTGCTGTAAATACTAGTAGTAGTAGTTTCCGTAACTTTGCTTTATTTTGAACCACCGCTTGCACATTTTATTAATGAGTAGCATCAAAAATTTTACTGTTACCTTATACATTTTTTGACAAAATAATTATTTCATCTGACAAATTAAATTAAAAACTTAAAAGCAATTTCTGTTGGTCATATTAAAAAAAAAAAACGATAAATAATGATAAATGTTCAAAATGTGATCCGTTTACAAACTCTCTTGGAACATTAACAATGATATCAAACCTTATCTGCAGAATTTTCTATCAAATTCGTCTCAGTTTGCAGGACTATTTATCTAATTTTTGCTTTTTAAGGAGCCCCGTAGGATATAGTTCAATAGGGTTAGATCGGCAGATCTAATAGGTCATTCGATACTCCCTCTACTCCATCCAATGTGCCCAGTATGTACAATATTGTCTGTTAACAGTACCGCTTAAACAGAAAGTTGGTTCGTCCGAAATGAGTATGTTTTTAACAATATCTGAATTTCGGTTGTACATCTGTAATAACTCCTCGCAAAACTGAATTTGGAGATTAAAATCTTCCTCATTTAACTCATGTATCGGGTGAAATTTGAACGGATGATAGATTTCCTTATGAATTGTTTTTGCTACAGTAGATTTTGTCATATCAAAATTATATGATAATTCTCTGGGAGGGTTGTCTTGAACTGACAACAGCAGCTTGATCTAAACAACTTCACTGACAATTGTCTTCCTAATTTAGGTAAATGTCTAAGGTAAGCACATCTCCTAAATTTTAATTTAAAGAGCCATAACCGTAAATTGTATCACAGTGATTTGAAATAGGATAATCTACTATTTAACAATGTAAAATATACAAAAAATTATCTATTTTTCCGTATTACAAAAATTCCTGATTAATGTTTAGGTCGACAATTGGCAGAGCTACCATTTGCAGAATGTTAGTGCATCAAATTCAGTAGCAGCTTGATAAATAATAATTATGTCTAGAGATCGCAACTCAGGTAGTCATTTCGCGAATATAAGGGGCGAAATCAGCTCGTGTGCGAACACATCAATATTCTAATGTGTGGAAATTAAATACAATACAAAATAGATAGGTAATACCTTTAGATGAACGCTGAACATTTAGCAATAAACATTATTACACTGTAACAATTATTTTGTGGCACTAGAATAACAGTATATTATTCAATGATCATGTATAATGTATATTATTCACGAAGATCAAGTTTACTCACTTTGAAGTTTCAATCAAATAGTAATTCCGCACTTTGACTGACATTTATTATTTTTAAACGTTTTCAGTCATTAAGTATTAATTAAGTGTATTATCCACGAGGGTCAAGTTTACTCACTTTGAAGTTTCAAATCAAATAGTAATTCCGCACTTTGACTGACATTTATTATTTTAAACGTTTTCAGTCATTAAATATTAATCTTCTACATTTAAAGGATGACAGTACAGCTTATGTTTTTTACATAATGGCACTCATATTTAAAATATAGTTCTTTGTTTCCTCGGTGTTTCAGTTAATTACGCGAGTACATTAATATGTTGTATTTTTCAATAAATTAGTAATATACAATAAAATAACATGTTATTAATTAATTCTCAAAAAAAGAATCATGTACCATTGCATTTTACAATGTTTATTTTCATTTTACTAGTTGTATGAGAGTTGTACGTAAGTCCGTAACTGGAATGACGACTTGAGAGGCTGTCTCTAATTATATTAGTCATATATAATTAGAGCAGAATAAGAGTTTATTTTCCTTTCTTAACCTTTAAATCCCCAAACGGGGTAACTTAGGTCCCCCACATCTGAATATTTCGTTATAACTCTTTTGCGTGGAGCCTTTGGCAGCAATACTTATTAATAAATATTAATAATATTTGAGGTTATGTTACATTCAATTTTAGTGCGCTTGAGTCACTGGTTCTAAAGATTCTGATTAGGTAAATGGACCTTTTAAATACCCCGCTTCAGTGCTTACGTGGTCATAATATATTCTACTAATAATGACACTTATTATAGTTTAAGTAGGATACAACCTACAGAATGCCATCACTCATTACTAAAGAAAGTTTATTTTTATTTTATAATGCGAATTTGGGTTTCTTTTTAATTTTATTTTCATTCCAATTTTATAATTTAAATTTTAGTATCTTCGTCATTATTTCAATTCATTGTTTTAACATTTTTTAAATATGCAATAAAACTTTTCAATATACATTTTAGTATTATATATTACTGCGCAATATGTTTTGGCATATTCAAAAAGCTCAATTTGCCTAAAAATCGGTGGGTACATGTATATTTACGATGCTTAGGGATCTAAGAGTTAAAGAAAATCAATTTAAAATTCCATAAAAAAGTTTAGAACAAAATGTAAATTCCAGAATTTCAATTGTTATGATTATTTCGCCTATTTCAGGTAGATATTTTTTTACAATTTTTCATGCTTTACGGAAATTCTCATAATTGCAATTTTAAACTTGCCTTCCATCTCTTTGGGACTCCAACATGGATATAATACAAACCCACATCAGGTAAACTAGACATGAACTAAATTTGAACCCTTTGTAACAAAAATTAAACTTTGTAAATTTTCTGAATGACCTACATAATTACAAACATAGGGAACAATACGCTTTCCCATTTTAATTTTCAGGCAAAACGTGCAGACATGTTACTGGAAAAACTTCAAAAGCCACTTGATAGAGCTCTTGCTTATTGCAAATTCCTGCTGTCACGCGTGTTGTTTTAACCCGGGCTGTGACAAAAGTGTAATTGCGTGAGTGTCACGTCCAACTCTGTCTCAAAGAGATTAGTATTGCCTCGGCTGGGCTCGTAGAGGAAAACGCCCGCTGAATCACTATTGTTTTTAAATAGTAACGAATCACGGTTGCCTGGCATATATATTCCAGCAGATAACAGAATGCGACTGATATGTTTTTCAAATAGCAATTGTGATGTGGGGAAAATCGGACAAAATATACCATGTGTTTTAGAACTCATATTATTTGAGCTTGTAAGGATTTAATAAAGTATATAAGTAACAAGAATTCTACATTTATGTGCTAATAAAACGTGTTTTTTATTAAAAATATATGTATTTTGTACTCCGATTATTGGTCTTACAAGCAAGTGTCTTGGCCTCGAACTTATTAAAATACAATAGAAGTTAATTTCACAATAATGTACAAATTTAAAAAAATATATTTTATTAAGGTATTATTTAGGTAAGAAATAAGGATACGAAAGCTAACCTAATCTATAGTTTCATTTTACCAGAAATGAGATTATAGGTCGAGGATATTTCTGTTATTTAATGATAATGATAGTAAGGAGGGCATTTTAAATGGGGTTTCTATATTGTATTTAATAATGTCCTGGTATAGTTTCTTGTTTTGTTGTGTATTGCTGGGATATTCAAAAAAGATATGGACAAGATGACCAGTAGAGCTCCAGGATGAACAAGTGTCAGAATTGAATGATTAAAACAAAATTTCTTTCTATATTTAACATCAAGAATGCAATTTTTATTTATCGCTATTTTATACATATTCTAAAAACTTTTTTTAATTGTTCATTAAAATATTAGTCAACATTCTTATATTTAGATATACCACTTAAAGATCTAAATGTCAATATATAATATATTTATTTGATGATACAGAATTGGCAAAATGAGTTCTTACCTATTATTCACTTTCATCTGAAAATCTGAATTTAGCGTTAAATGTTAAATTATTTATCCACCTGATAGGTACGCAGGTTTTGAATATGCAGTCATCGGTATAAAACACCTGTCCTTATGAACCCATTTTGGAGTAGGCAAATGCAGTTTTCTTCGGTCTGCGCATACAAATTTATCCGTAACCTTCTTCGCTTACTTTTCACGTAGAAATTTAAGTTTCATAACACTATTTATTTTACACGGAATAATGAATAGCTTAAAATATGTTCCTAGTAATTACGTTTTCTTAAAATTTCCTTTTTTCCCCGTTTAGTGCCTTTAGTTTAGTTTAGATATTTCCTTTAGATCAAAACACATTTCTGAATGAACAAAAGTGTTAGAATTTCTCTCAGTTAATGGGGATTTTCATCATACCAGTACCTACAGTTATGACAATTAACATCTTCATTTTACATGACGATGTTTCATTAGAGAAAACCATGAAATTAAAGAAGTGATTTTCATCAAACGCATCATCGTGTTTTCACAAAACTACGTCATTTTGTCAAAGGCATCCTCCATCAGCTCTGAATGAATTTTATATGGATGATAGAATTACCAGGATTAGTTCATTTGAAGGCGTTTATAAAATACCCATTGAAATCAAGAGCTAAGAAACTTTTAGAGTTAAACAGGGTAAACCTGAAAACTCTAACAGGCCTATATACCGACCACTGCCGACTAAACTATCATCTGCATAAACTCGGCCTAGCGGAAAACGCCGAGTGCCGTCCATGCCTGGAGAGAGATGAGAAGGCAGACCCCATCTTATGCACCTATCCCACTGTGGAGAGGATCCGATTCTCAATATTTGGCAAAGGGCAACTGCTGCCAGACGATCTGGACACATTCTCACCCAATAAAGTTATCAGTTTCATTAAGAGACTGAACTTATTGGGTGAAATATAATTAGGTGTGAGCCACAATAGGCCTGCTGATGGCCGCAGTGGAGGGTCTACTGAGACCCACTCACAACAAACCTAACCTAACCTATATGGATAATATTTTTGTTTTTTTGATAATTCTGTTAACCGATATTTGAGAAATGATGATTCTCTTATGCTATTTTTGAAATATCATTTTGAATATTTTCAGTTAATGATTCCAGAACAACCTCCAAACTTTTATCATTATGTAGTTGCGGTCTTAGAATTTTCCGATCGCTGCCGATTTCTAACTAGGTTGTCAATTTTCTAGAGATATACCTACTACACTTTTTAAAGTCAACTTTTGTGTCTCTTGCAACAAACCATTACCATGGTGAATAACACTTTTAAATTTAAAATTCCCTTTAACATTATTATAAAACTGGCAGTTAATTTTTAAAATACGTTGAGTTTTAGATGTACCGTTCGAACGAATCTTCAAAAAAACCGTCATTATGTCGAAAACTACCCATTTTAGATTTAGGTGGTTTAATACTTTTTTAAATAGAATGTAATGTCCTTCGAATTTCGAAATAAAAAAATACCACTTTACACCAAGGTAACCTTCAAACAAATACCTTTCAAATATTAACATTTTTGCATTTAATATTTCTATCGAAAATTCAGTATTTTCAAGAAAAACAAGCATGTCGGATTCTCTAGATAACCTTGAATATCTTCGTAACTATCCAATTTAGGGCTTTAATGTTTGAATGATTTATATGCATATTTTGATGGTCTTCCAAATTCCGGAATAAGAAAATGCACCATTTCATTAAAAAAGAACAAATTGAGCTTCAAATTACCATGAAATCCTTCATTCGCTCAAAAATTTGTTATTGTCATCTGGTAGATTTATCAAAAATATGAGACTTTTATGAGAATTTTTTTTCAAATATCTACTTTTTTAAAAAATTGCGCATTTCCATAATTTCGAGAAGCCATGTAACGAGGTAATGTATAGTTGGTGCCATCACTATTTCATTTATTTATACATGCCATATTACACGCGCCGACCTTAACTCCGGTAACTGTCGAAAAGAGGCGCATTTGATATATTGTGCACACAAATGAAATAACAACGGTGAGACGGACTATACATATAATGTTTTGAAGACCAAATATGCAGTCTTACAATAATTGTTTAATATTTTTTTAAATCTTATGATCGTCTAGAGGAGAAAATTATCCTGAAAATTTCTTCCCAGTTTGAACACTAAATAAATATTTAAAGAAAATATGCATGGCTATACTGAATGTAATATTTATCATATCTTCTACACGACTAAGAGTAGAAATCTTAAACTTTATATGTAATATCTGGGAGGTTCAAAGCAGAACCATGCTGAATTAGTGATATCAGTGCTCTAGAGGAGCAAAAAAAATTGCATCAAATCAATAATTATTTCAAATTTGTTCACGATAAAAAACTGTGTTGAAATGTTTCATTAAACCGTTACCAAGACGAACGATGCTAAATTTAATTTTGCGTCCAATTAAAAACTTCAAATATGAGTATAAATGAAATTAATTTTTGAAATATTCTTCGTTTCAAATTGGACATGACAATGAGACGGTGTACTGGACCTATGGGATTTAAAGAAAATTTATAAAAAATAATATTCTCGTCTATTGCGTCGCACAAGTATGAACAATTTATTTCAAAACATTATAAAATCATGGCTCCACCTCTTTTAGATATCCATAATTTCGAATGAATTCAACTTTATAAATAAGTAAATTCAACTAATTGACTTTCTATAAATTTGAAAATGTAACACAAGTACGTTCATAAATTAAATCATAAATTTGAAAAAACAATTTATTTCCATAGACGCCTGTACTGTGTAATTTTAGTTATTTTTAACTTTATTATAACAATAATATACCTTATTGAATATCTTACCCTGTACAATAACAACATTAAACAGTTGACAACCTTATTTTATGTATCAGTGACACTGGATGCGGTGGAAATGAGGGAAACCCGAAACTTCGCAGCAAAATAACATCGTGATAACAGCCCACAGACATATGTGACATATTTAGATATAAAAAATAATCCTCTTTCTGACCAATAACTATTTCAGAATCTGTTAGGGGAGGCTTGCAATCTATAGCTTTTATAGTATTTTTAAGCTACTAAATGTAGAAATGTATTAGCGTTGGTTAGGGGCCTTGTATATGTCCGTGATTTATGGAAATGGAATTAGGAAATATATATATATATATATATATATATATATATATATATATATATATATATATATATATATATATATATATATATATATTTTAAAAAATCGATGACCAAACCACACCCTGTATAATGTACAGAGTACATAAGGATAAAATTATGTTTAAATAATAAAAAAGAAAGTAATAAAGATATTTTGCCAATCCTAAAGCAAAGAAAGATTCTATAATTTAAATTAAAATGATAATTTTGAGTGGTATAAGAGCCCAATTTCAGTGAGAGACACTTACGTTAACTGTATTCATATCAAATAGGTAAAATTTGTAATAAATGTTGTTAAACGCTAGATATAAACACCTACCGTGTGGTAAATGAACTGTATGTTCTTATGTTATGGTATAAAACATTGTTTCTATTTAGAATAAGTATCAGAAGGACTATTTGTGTATAGCATGGCAACCAGAGCCAGAACATTATTGATTTTAGGTACCAAAACCTTTGGATAACCTGGAAAAAAATAAAATTTTATTGTTATTAATTAAAATTATAAACTTTGTTAAAGACAAATATGTTAAATTTAGTCATAGAATAGCTACAAGTGTGATAGCAATCATGAACACTGGGAAAAAAGTGCTATAAACTACTTTCATAATTTGGGTAGCGTAAACTCTACGATATCTGAGATTTTAGTCAGTCCTACGAAGTAAGTGCATCGTCTAACTTTAAAACTTTACAAAAGTGAAAGAGACTCACCTTGTGAGCTAATACAATGTAATAGCATCAAAATGTAAAGACATTTAAAAGGTGTATGTGTAAATTTATGTCCAAGGAGGTATATAACTTGACAAATATGAAGTTTTTTCTAAAATAAAAACCATTTGTTGAACTTTTTATAGCTATGTTAGAAGAATAGCATCTATTTATTGTTTCCAGTCAGTTAGTTTTAAGTAATTTGTTGTATTTGAAAAGTTTCCAGCCAATGAGGTTTAACGAAGTCCTAAAACGAAAGGCAAATTAAAATAATGTTTTAAATGTATTTAGACATGCAAATATGGTGTTGATTTGTTCATTAGTTCTTAAAGTAATCTCTGGTATGTGGTTTAGATGGTTGTAATTAGTTATATAAGAGAAATTGTTAAAAAATTGTTGCAATTGTAATTTTTCTAAATATTCACAAAAGGCCATAGTATGGCATATCAAAATAAAGCTAATCATCTCTATATCTTCATTCAATAATAAAATTAAAGCCATAAGGTATCATAAAGAAATAAAAAGAGAATTAAATTTTCATATTTAAAATTTCAAAAATCAAGTGTCATGATTTTTGGAGAAACGTCAGATTAGGCCAATAAAAAGCCCATATTTAAGATTTAGTATGGATAGAAAGCTCAAAGGGAGAGCATTGTAATTTTATAAGAAACTTCCTAACCTCAAAATTTTAAATTTATATTTTCAAATGAAGTCCATTCTCAAGCTCACAAAATATTAAAACAGGGTTTGTAAACCTAAAACAAAAAAAAATATGTTAAATTAAATTTTATTAATACCATAAAATAATTCCAAGTGGAATTGAAGAGTAATTTCCAGTTGCAACAACCAAGGAAAGTATTGTATATTATAGTAAATGTGATTTGAGGAAATTAGTAAAGGTAAAGTACGTACCTTAAATAAAAGTTTGCTGATTGTTAAATAAATTTAGTGTTGTGCTACGAAAATATAAATCCAGTGAGCCGAACAGCCATTGTTAGGGAAGTTATATGAATCTGAAATTTGCCACGGATAAAGAAGGATCGAGGTACTGATCAATAATATAAGCAGAAGCGTTAGTCAACAGAGATTGCCATAACGTGAAGTACAAGAAATCGTCGTAAGTAAAAACAAATAAATCCTAGGTACTCGACGATTTAAAAGCAGCTATATTAATAGATCTGATAAATAAATAAGAGGCCTTTTTCATTTTAATTTTAAGATATATTTATACAAAAGTTTTCTAAACCATACCGGAAATTTGAATATAAATTCATTTTGTTTGTAATCTGTCAAGGTGTGTTTCATTCGAAATTGGGGCTGTACCATTAATTTTTCAGATTAATCGCCAGGAACCTGCCCGAACCCTGAGGAGAGGTAAAAATAATAAAGAGTCTCAAAATAAGTAAAATAAAGTAAACAACATTTTATTATCATAAAATAAAACATAATATATAAAATTGTGTCCCAACGAGGGGCATATTATTAAAACAAAATTACACATAATATATAAAATTGTGTCCCAACGTGGGGCATAAAAATAAAATAATACATAATATATAAAAATATATATATATAAACATATGTTTGTTATAGACATCTGTTTCTTAGACATGTATTTATGATTTAACCTGCATGTATAAGTAAAATTATTTATTTTTTATAATAAGAATTATACTTTTAGCTGCAAAAATATGTAAATTATTGATAATTTGTTTGCAGATGAAAATCGACTGATTGAAATTATTCTCAATTCTAGTATTAAAAAAACAGCGTTTTCTGCAACGACCTATAATTTCCTTGCGTATTCAGCCACTCCTATAAACCAGTTAAACAAAAAAAGTTAAATAAACCTCTACACCAAAATAAATAGCCAGAAATAGTTAAAAAGAAAACAGAAAGTTTTTGCATCTCCAAAAAATTTCTCATATCTAAAAAAATATTTATCCGAAATCGAAATTATTATTATTTACGATAACGTGTTGTGGACTTGAAAACAGTACTGATAGTGCTATTTCGAAAATTTTCTAGAACATTCTATTTGACAATCAAAGAAGATATTAGAGTTTTGTTGTCCATGTCAAAAATATCAAGACGAGTTCAAGATGATATTCAAACATGACAAAATATACAACCTGATGGCACTAACAACATCAAAGATCAAAATGTTTACGAAACAATATTTACGGAGTTTTATGTAGAAAATATCAAGGATAAGACAAAGTTGTAGTTCCCAAAAGTATGTTACAATGCATAATGAATCACTTTCACGATCAACCAGGAGCAGCTCACCCAGGTAGGGATGTAACTGTAAGATCCATACTACAACATTATTATTATCGAAATATACATAAAATGTTCTCCTTTTATGTCAAGAATTGCTCATATGTAGAAGCTAAATAACTTCAACCTACTGCTCCATTAAAGCCGTATTTAACACTGAGTATTGACATGTTGGATCCCTATCGAGAAACCAGAATTAACAAAAACCGCTACATACTAGTTGTAGAAGACGTATTCTCCAAATGAACGGAAGCAAGAACGTTTCCTAATGTTCAGGGAAAAACCGTTACTGCATATTTTAATGCCTACAGTATTACTATCAGATAATGGAGGACACTTTGTTGGTGGACATTACACACAATGGTGTCGCCGTCACTATATAAATTTTTGTATACAGCAATTAATCACCTAAGAGCGATTCCTGAAAAAAAAACTCGGAGAACTGTCATGTTACCAGAGCCAGAAAACACATGGAACCGACACATAGCCAAAGTACTGTTCAGTCTTACAACGAGACGAAATTTCGCGACTGGGATGATGCCACCTAAAGTTGTTCTCGGCTATGAACTACCAAGACAAGGTGAGTGAAATTTCCATCAGTATCAGCAAGAAAAACTCGCGCCCGGTGCCTCATGACAAAATAGAATTCGCAAAGTACAAGAAAGTCATGTCAAGTACCGAGCGAAGTACTCTCCACCTGATGCAATTACTGCTATAACCTATAATTAAAACATAGAAAGTGGTACACCTATTTTTTTTAGACAGAAAGTAATTTGAAAAGGTATGTCAATTATTCTAATAAAATACGGCTTTTTCCGGCACAATTAAAAAACTATCTTGAGGCAACGAAATTTAAGTTTATTACATAGCACAGTATTTTCAGAATTGTTTCTAAAATTTCAGCTGATTGATTGAAAAGTGTTTTTATTTTCTTTTATTTGGTATATATATTACGGCGAATGTAATTAACTGGGTATTGTACATAATCACCGGACAATTTCCAATAAGTTTAATTTGAAAAATAATATTATTTTTATTACTTTCTCCGGTCATTATGAAAAATTTCCAATGGTGATTGGGCAATGTGATAAATTCATAAATATTATTCATTTTAACCCGGTATTTCGCATAATCTCCAACAATCATGGATAATGTAATAAATATGAACACTAGACACTTGTAGTGTTTCATTTCTGTGATTAAGGAGGCTCCCTAAATACTAGACAGTTCGTGCCGAGCCTGTTGTGCATACATTTTATGATGTAACTAATTTTCCTTGCTTCAAAATGTCCCTTTTTTTATAATTTTAAATGTTGTGAAGGTTACAGGTCAGTGATCAAAAATGAATTGCTGGGGAAGAATAATTGAATAAAATAATGACATTTTAAAGGTTATTTTAGGACAACTAAAATTAAGAGGAATGACATAAATCTGAATAGTTATTGTAGGGCAAGAAACACTGTGAAGTCAATAATATACCTTTATGAACTGATAAAATGCTGTTAATTTTATAAGCTATCTATTTTTTCTCATAATGTTTGTGGATTGTACATATTATATTAATAATATGGTCAAAATTCTCTCAGAACTAGTTTTGGGCATATTATGATGTGCAATACTAGTTGTTATGTTAGATACCGTACATTTTATTTGTTGCTCTTATTAGTTGTGAGCATTTTTTTCAGGTATTAACCGAATTCGCACATTGGGTCTAACTTACTTATTATGATTTATTATACTCTCTAAAGGAGCATCGAGATTTTTTATAATCGCTATTTTATACATATTCTAAGAATTCTTTTTTAATTATTCATTAAAATGTTAATCAACATTCTTATATTTAGATATATCATTTAAAGATCTAAACGTAACTCAATAAATATATAATATATTTATTTGATGATACAGAATTGTCTAAATGAGTTCTTGCGTACTATTCACTTTCATCTGAAAATCTGATTTGTAAAACGATTGAATTTAGCGTTAAATGTTAAATTATGTATCCACCTGATAGGTACGCAGATTTTGAATATGTAGTCATCGGTATAAAACACTTGTCTTTATGAACCTGTTTTGGAGCATGCAAATTCAGTTTCCTTCGGTCAGCGCATACAATTTTTTTCAGGTATTAACCGAATTCGCATATTGGGTCTAACTTACTTATTATGATTTATCACACTCTCTAAAGGAGCATCGGAATTTTTTATAATCGCCGGTAAAAGGGAGGAAAATCTATTGATTTATCACATTTCCCAACGGTGCTTGGAAATTATGCAAGGTCACCGGTGAATATGATAAAATCTTATTACTATTCATAAATTTATTACTTTCTCTAAAGTTGTCGGTGATTATTTATAATGTTCGGTGATTATGTATATTTTTCGGATTTTTCACTTTGACCGTAACATATACACCAGTTCATCCAAGAATTAATCCAAGAGGTGAATTAAAAGACACCCTCTTCATAGGCAGGTACGCTTGCCTATTTCGCAGTGACGAAGCAAACAATACAGCCACAAGTTGCAGTCTGTGATGTTTCGCTTCATGAGAATTCCGCTGCTTTGACTGGAGTAGTTGATGACGCGTATTTGCAATCAGTTTTATTTGACACATTTTATAATGGCTTTATAATCATTACGTAAATACTGTACTATAAGATGTTTGTTTCAATAAACCATCCTTTAAGTTAAACGAAAAAGTGATACGTTCAAGAAAAATAAATTTACTTATACTGGCACAATTTGACAAAATGAAATATTAATTTGAAGAAAGTTTTTGACTTATTAAAAAGAAAGAAATAAACTTAAAAAGGATTTAATTATCACAAGAAACAATAATTCTTGAGATATAATAGTATAGCTTATTTTAAACTTTATGCAACATAAAAAACGTCGGCTTTTTTGGCGACGGTAAATACATCAGCTGTCGTCAAAGGTGCCGACGTTTTTTATGTTGCACATAAAATTGCAATAAACTATAGACATTTAAGTCGACAAATAAATATAAACCCTCTTAAGTTTTGCATTAGACATAATTTATATGATTTGACAAACAATGTTATTGAGTTATTAAGTTTCATTTTCTTTACAAGGTCAATAGAATAGGATCACATATTTCTCTTCGTTTAATAAAATAAGTTGGTACTTAAAATGACATTTTGTTAATTAAAATGTATATTTAGATTAACAGTGAAAGTATATGTATTTATTTTAATTTAATATATATTTACTTGTGAATATATGGCCCTTTTATTTATTTAGATTAAATAGGTATATTTTTAATTAAACATACATTGTTTTCTCTGAGTGTAGTTTATATAATTTTCCAAACACTCCACTTTTTATAATTAAATAAAGCATTAAAAGTAATAATTTATATATTCCTAAATGTAAAGGAACTCTCACTATAAGAAAAAAGTCGAAACAAAACTTTCATGAAGCACCTTTAAATTAAAAATGATCCAAGCCCTTAAAAATATAAGTTAAAGCTTGCGGTTAAATAAGTTTGACAAAGTTGTCAGCACATCCGCTGAGTATGCTTTTAATGTTCTCTCAGTCCACTAGCAGGAACGTGTCCTTGAATATTCATAGCCTGCTAGCACATTTCAAGTCGTTTAAAGTGGTATCCAACCAACGGAGTAGTTAATGTTCGTTTAATACAAACCTGCTTCTCTATTGATTTTTTAGAGAGCGATAATGTGTAGAGTTGGCAAAATTAATTATGGAACTACTATGTTTTTATCGTAAACTTAATACAGAGATAAAATAATGGTTTAAATTTCAATATTATTCAGTACTTCCATAGTTCTCCTAAACTTCAACTCGTTTCGTATCATCTTATTCTAATCTAGAACTTAACGCCGGACGGCGCTCGTTAGATAATTTTAAGAATCGTCAACGTCATTTATTACCTAGAACAACAGTTAAACAGGTTGTCAGTATATTGCACTATTATATATTTTAATAAAAAGTGATTGGCTTTATGCTTATTCAATAGCTCTTTTCTCAAACCAACAAACATTACATTTGCTGCATCTCATCCACAAAACATTTAGAAACTGATAGTAATTTTTACACAGTATTTGAGTGTCAATTTACTACCCTATAGTACTTGGTACTCCAATACAGACAATCTTGGGGACTACAATCTATCTTAGATTGTGGGAAAGCATATTTCTTTACAGCAGGATGATACAGGCTATAGATAGCTACAGTAAAGGCACAGTGCTGGGACTCTTATTAACTTAGAAATGAAAATTTTGACCAAGTTCTATCTTCAAACCAAATAAATTTACGAAGTGTGAACGTTTTAACTAATCGTTGAAACTTCATCTACAAATTACTACACAAATACATGAAGAAAATTGTACACGGTAAAAATATGTACACAGTAAGCCTGAAACAAAGAAATAAAACTCTAAAATCACAAGAACAAAATATACTAAACAGTTACGTGATAAAATGGCAAATAATGGAACTACTGGATGAACACATAGAAGGTGGATGATCGGCAAATTGGTTCAACTGTTGCCAAAATAAGATTAAACGATGAGAAATTTTGGAACGTATAGGAAGGAAGAATAAGCAGCTAAATTGCGTTCTTGTAGCAAGTAGAGAAGAATAATAGGAGACAGAGGAATACTAGTAATCGAGCAAACACCAAACTCTGGTTGTTTATTGGGTCTTTGCTAAGCACTTACTGGAGATGCTGGTTGAATAAAGGCTCAGTAAATAATCATTCTTTAGTATTTACTGGGGAGCAAGTGAAAATATACACTGGGTATGATTTATTTAAAGCAGTTGATTTATTAAATTTGCATAGACTTACATTAAACCATCAGTCCGTCCCTGTCTAGTATCTACAAATTTCTGTTGATGTGCCTTAGCAAGGTATCTATAAAATGTTAACCATCCATTTATGAAAACAAAAAAATAACACGTATCCTAGTTTTGCGTGTTTTTTAGAATATTGTATCGAAATCACTTAATCAAGAATCAGTTCAATGTTTTAAAACTTCCATCAAATTTAAATTTAGTGCATTTTGAGACATATTTACTTGTTTTGATTCACTCTATTCGGACTTTTAACTTCCGAGGAAATTGAAAAAACTTAATTTTACAGAAACTTCTGGTACAATCCTGGTCAATTTCAATTGGCGTTAGCGCAAGTTTGCATTTTTTATGTTGTAAGATATCAGTGTTATAATGTAAACAGTAAAAAGACTAAACATTTTAGGTTTGTAAGATAGAGTGATTCATTTGAATATTAGGTATTCAGCACGCGTGAGAGAAAGAAAGATCAATAAAAGTTATATTGTGAATATCGAGTGTTTCATTGATAAAAAGCAAGTGTATTACATTGGCGACGAGGAAAAGTGATTTGTAAAAAGAAAACTCTGCCAGTGCAAGTTAAATTTAGAATAATTTCGTGAAAAATTATGTAAATTGTGACAAATGTAAGTGCATATATTTAAAATATTGTAAAATACTCTAAAGGTTTTTAATTAAACCTGATATCTCTTATTGGATAATTGTCCAAAATAGTTTGTTTTAAAAGCAAGCTTGTAAAGTTAATAATTAAATTAATTTGTCAAATTATCCAGTGCGTCAAAAGGTTCGAGGAAATATAAATAAATAGCCAAATAGCTAGCAGGTATATACATTTATACCTAGAGGTCAAACGACTCAATAAACCAAAATTAACGATCCGTTTTCGCTTAGTACCAGATGGGAAAAGTGAAAAAGGGCTCTACAAATATATCTAGCTGCTTCAGATATAACAGATGCAGTGAAATAGCGAGCTATTCTTCTACACACTGGTGGTATAGCCTTACAGTAGATATACTACAGACTACCAGGTGCAGATGTAGATGCAACATTGGAAGAAAACCAAGGAGTCAATGTCTTCAACATTGCTTTAAAAAAATTGGATGAATACTTTCTACCAAAACAAAGCAAACTTTTTGAGAGGGATACTTTTCGACTAATAAAACAGGTCAATGATGAAAAATTTGATAAATTTGTTGTACGTTTGAGACATTAAGAAGGAAAATATCAGTTCAGTAATTCCGAGGAACATCTCATTGACCAGATTACTGTGAAATGTAAATTGAAGGAGTTAAGATGGAAAATATTGTCACTAGGCGATAGTATCACACTTAATGGTATTAGAGGCGAATGCTTTGGAATTTGTGAATCAGCAAATGCAAAAATTTGAAGAAAGTGACAGAAATATCCCTAGCACAAACGGTATAAATAAACTGTATACAAAAGCAATACAGTCGACTCAACTGGAACAACATGATACATGGGATCCAAAATGTCCGGCCAGAGACATAGTTTGTAATAAATATAATTTTACAGGTCATTACAGAAAATGCGGTAAATCTAAAAGAAAAGGAACATATTCTTGGAAATATGACTTTAAAATAAGTAGTAAACATTCAAAAAGACCCTATATAACAAAAAAAATGGTTAATGACGCCAAGGGCGTGGACTATATTTTTCATCTTGACGATGACACTACAATCTCATGTGAGGTAGGTGGTATCATAATACCCATGATTGTTGACTCAGGTAGTAAGAGCAATATTATAGACAATCAAGCTTAGGAGAAATTATAGAAAAACAAAATTAAAGTTAAAAATCAAGTAAAAGGAAGCACGAAAAATTTTTTATCCTACGTTAGTACTGTACCCTTGACGGTATTGGGTTGTTTTGAAGCCGAAATTAAAGTTCGTAACAAGAAAGAAGACGCAACTTTTTATGTTATTAGAAATGGCATGAGATGTCTTTTAGGTAAAGATACGGCTACGTCACTAGGAATTTTAAACATACAAGTAAACGTAAATTGTTTGACCTCTGGATTTCCTAAGTTTAAGGGTATAGCAGTGGATATCCTAATAGACAAGAATGTTCAACCAGTTATCCAGCTATACAGAAGAGTACCTATACCTATAGAGTCAAAAGTTGAAAAGGCTTTAGACGGAGACATAATAGAAGAAGTTAATGAACCGGCAAATAGGTGTCCCCTATTGTACCAATACTCAAAGAAAATGGAGATATCCGCATTTGCAACGACATGAGGCGCGCAAATCAAGCAATATCTCGTGAATACCATCCGTTACAACGATGAATATGCTGGTATCTCAATGAAGAAAAGCTACGCGATTTTCACTCCTCGACATAAAAAATACGTTCCACCAGGCAGAAATATCGGAAAACTCGCGATTTCTAACTACATTTATCACTGAAACGGGACTTTTTAAATATAAAAGAGTTATGTTTGGGATTACGTGTGCGCGGGAAATTTTACAAAAATTATGGAAAAAATGTTGATTAACTGTCTTGGTACTATTAACTTCATAGATGATATAATAGTTTTTGGGGAAAATGAAAACCAGCACAATGGGAGACTAAGAAAAACACTAGATAAGCTACAAGATTATAATGTAATACTTAATGAAAGAAAGTGTCAATATAACGTGAGTACAATTAACTTTATTGGTCATATTCTCTCTCAGAAAGGTATAAAACCTCTGGATACCCATGTTAAAGCAATTAGAGTCTTTCGTGCTCCTAAAAGTATAGAGGAACTGCAGAGTTTTTTAGGGTTAGCCAATTTTATTGGAAAGTGGATTCCTAATTTAGCAACGTTAACAGAACCAATAAGAAAATTATTACGATTAAGACTGAGAAAAAAACGCAAATGTGGAGCGTTACTGGAAACAAGAGCATAAAGAATCGTTTAGTAAATTGAAACATCCACTATCAAGCAAATATGTCTTAGTATTATGATCCAAGAGACGGGACCCTGGTAATTGCGGATGCTAGTCCAGTGGGGTTGGGTGCCGCCTTAATACAATTTGATAGTAAAGGTCCATGTGTCATAGCCCATGGCAATAAAAGTTTAACGGACTTTGAAAAGCGATACTGCCAAACAGAGAAGGAGGCACTAGCTTTTAGTTTGGGCTGTCGAAGATTTTAAAAAATACCTTTTTGGCAAAGAGGAATTTGAACTGGTGACCGACCACAAACCTCTTGAAGCAATATTTGCCCCGAAATCCAAGGGTTGTGCACAAGTTGAACGGTGAGTCTTAAGGTTACAATCTTTTAAATTTAAAATAATTTATCGTCCTGGCAAAACAAATATAGCAAATCCATTATCCCGTTTGTGTTCATATAAGACCAACCATTTGAAAAAGAGTTCATACATCAACTGATCGAATATTCGAAACCCATAGTTATCCCTTTGAACGAACTTGAAAATATTCTAAAACCGATAAAGAAATTCAGCTAGTGAAAAGTGCGCTAAATGAAGAGAATGGGTCGAGGGGACAGAAAGATACAACATTTTTCAAAACGCATTGTGTTTTTATTCTGACGTATTGTTACGGAATGATAAAATAGTCATTCCAGAAAAGCTTAGAATGCGAGTTTTGCAATTAGCCCATGAAGGTCACCCAGGAATCGTTGCGATGAAGAAACTGCGTACAAAAGTATGGTGGCCGAAAATTGATAGTGATGCTGAAAAACTAGTGTCAGAATGGGAGGCTGTACTTTAGTTTCCACACCAAACCCACCACAACCAATGAAACGGACGCAATTACCTACAGCTCCTTGGATTGACATAGCAATAGATTTTATGGGACCTCTTTCTAGTAACGATTATTTGTTGATCATCGTTGACTATATAGTCGATATGAGGAAATCAAATTTATGAAAATCATAAACTCCGCTAACATCATAAAAGCCTTAGAGGAAGCTTTTTCTATGCTAGGTCCTTTCAGAATCAATAACCGCAGATAATGGCAAGGTATTTTGCAGTCAAGAGTACAAAAATTTTTGCAAGGAAAATAACATAAAACATCATACTATACCATATTGGTCACAACAAAACAGCGAAGTGGAACGCCAAGACCGTGACATATTAAAAAGATTAAAAATTAGTCAAGTTACCAGGAAAGATTGGAAGAGTGAATTATTTGACTACCTAATGATGTATAATAGTACTCCACATGCAACAACTGGAAGGACACTGCCTGAGTTATTTTTTCGTCGGCGTTTTCAAGGCAAGTTACTAAGCCTTCCAAACATTCCACCTTGGGACAAAATTGAAGAAAAAATCAGAGATCATGATCAGTGGGAAAAAGAGAGAGGGAAGCAATACGTAGATAGGAAAAGATAAGCCCAAGTAGACTGAAATGTGGAGGCAAAGTGTTTTTCAAAAATATTATAAAAGAAAATAAACTTACACCGACATTCGACCCAACCTCTCATACTATCACTAGTAAGCAAGGGGGCGATGTGCAGGTAGCAAATGATGAGACTGGACAAATTTACAGGAAAAATGTAGTCCATTTAAAGAAAACAGGGGGCGAATGGACAATAGCTAAACCACAATTTGAGTAATGTTAACATGTACGAAGAGCCAGATTTTGAGGAAATTTTCTTAGTTTAGATTATGTTTAAGTTATATTCAAGAATTATCGTCGATTATTTAAATCTCTTAATTATAAAATTTTTGTATTTGAATAATTAATTAGAATATAACTAGCTTAAGTTTATATTTAATATATTTTCAGTTATGTAAGTGTCATGTAACGCAAATTATTATTTCAGTAAGGCATTAATATTTTGTTGGCAAATTTGTAAGTGTGAAAAAATTATTGAAGGAGGGATAAGTATAATGGGTATCAGATATTAACTGTATATATTAATTATTCATTTGAATATTATGTATCTAGCACGCATGAGTGAAAGATCAATAAAAGTTATATTGTGAATATCAAGTGTTTCATTGATAAAAAGCAAGTATATTACATATGTGGTCTACCAAAAAATGATGAAATGTTCCTCTCTGAAATTAGTTAAATATTAAATAAATATTAATTGAGGTATCAGTTCATAAAATAAGATAAAAAGAGAATTATAACCAATTCTAAAATAATATTTATTATGAGTAGTCCTGGTCACAGAATCACTAAAAATTGCTTCAGCTTTTACTGTTTAAATTTTAAGGACTCATTTTTCGAGCGAAAAATTCAATCTGTAGTAAGTTGACTGTAAATCGTTCGTAATTTTGTAGAGATACTCAACGATGCACACAATTAGGAACAAATTTGCAAAAAACGCTGCCTGAACATATAATATAATGCATAATGAATGAAGTTATGAAGTACGTACTCGCTGAAACCAGAAACCGGAATGAAGGGTGGTCAGGTGAGTTGCTAAACTACTCGTTTCTATGGTAATAAGAGTTGATTACAGCGCTGTACTGGATAAAATCGCCAATTAGGTAAGTTCGAGGGTGTCGGTGTAAATAAAATTTAAGTTACCTTGGGACAGTAGATTTTTTTAATTTGAGCAAATACTGACTTTGGAAAAGTCCATCGATATCAGTTTACTCAGAAATTCTCTGATACACAAATTTTTGTCATCAAAAAATTAATCAAAAATAATAATAATTTAAAATTAATGCCTAAAGGAATAATGAATAGATTTTATGCAAGTATGTCGTGGATATTTGAAAACAAATTTGAGATTGACTTATTTAAAAACGTGTTTAATCATTTATTTAACGTCGGTCTAATTTCGCCACCGACACTAGAAGATAATCATTATCAGTGCTTGTTGAAGCTGATACCTTTAACCTGGTAATTTTTCTGAACCCCACTTTGTCGTGTAGTAAGGTGCTCACATCCGCAAATACACGGAACCTACAGTTTTACATTCCTTTCGAAAAATAGTGACTCGAGCAGGTCCACTACACCTTATTTGTCATGCCTGGTTGCGTATGACTAGTTCTTATTATTGCAGTGCGCAGACACATATATTAAAGAAACAGACAAATCATATCAGGGTACGAGGTTTCCCGTTGTGTCGTGGTAGATTTTGACAAACATTTCATACCGCGATTTAACGCACAAAGCCAAGATTAAACTTTCAAATTTGTAATCGCGTCTGCGTACTAGTTTATACTGGCATCTACGACCTGACCCTTCTACTTTCAATCCTGCACCACAATTCATGCACGAGAGTGAAACATTGTACATACCTTACCCTACAATAATGATTAAAATTTATGTCATCCACTTAATTTCCTTTGCCGCAGAATGACCTTTAAAATGGCGTATTTCTGTTCCATTCCTTGCCTATCATTTCACTTTCAATCACTGATCTTGAACTGTGACTCACGATATTCAAAATTGCAAGAAAGGAACATTTAAGGCAAGGAAAATTAGTTATATCGCAGAATGTGTATCATTTAATTGAATTACGGCGCATAATATATGTGACATATTTTTCTTACAATATTAATGCATGAACATCGATATAGCTCGCTCAGAATATTATATATGATTTATTTTCTAATTCCAATCACGTTTAGCTGAATAAGATACAGGACAAAAGCCCTGACCTGCTTTGAATTAAACTTGCAAGTCTTGTTTGGTAGCTAAGATTATTTGTTAAACAACACTTGCAGATTTAATTCAACGCAGGTCGGGGTTTTTGTCTGCTGAGTAGTTGTTTCCTGTAAATCTTATTCAGTATATAGTATAGCCCACCAGGGTTAGAGGTCGCAGCTCTTGGTACCTACTTTGCAAGTCTCTATCAATCACTAAGACATCAGTGATGTCTGACGGGTAGTAGCACTGACCACCAGAAGGATACACTTATCACTCACTATGTCTACGTTTAGTTGTCAATTCGTATCACAATGCAGTGTTAAGTTTTGTATCGTGGTATGGTTTGTTCCTCACTCTAAGGCCTTTTCATGTCAGTGTATCACAATACAACGCAACATTTTAACACTATGTATTGTACAATGTTAGGGACTAATTAAACGCTGCCGAGTTTTGAATCAGGGTCTTCTGATAGAATAATATGACGCACCACTATCACTGACACCATGGAGCCAATACTCTCAGGATAAAAGAAGGATAGCCTTACACTGCAAGTTGCTTTCTTTCATTTTTCCAATGGTGACGGGGGCACAACATTTCCTTGATGATAGGTGCATTATTTGTGGAGACATACTGACGAGTCGTGACACGGCGAAACCGGTGTATGGATGACAGACGTGCTTGCTCACAATGGAGTTCTGTACATTTATATTTATTGGGTCGATTCGTTTTGTGGTAGCGTATAATAATTATTTTTCTGCACTTTTGGTATTAGAGATCGAGAGGTGGCGATAAATTCCAGAGACGACTTACACCAACAATATATTATTATCTTGTAAACACCTAATAAAACATTCCCAAACAATATGAAATGATAAAATATTCGTATGTACTATGCAATAATCTGTTTTCTTTATAAAACATAGAACAACAAATTAAAGATTTTTATCAGGTAATTGGACGGACTGCAGCTATAAAAAACAATTACTTACTGACCGTCATCGTGACGAGATGCTCGTTTTTGTCCAGTGTAGTAGAATTTGAATACATAAATGGACAACTTCACCAGCCGAAAACGATTCTTGATTTACAACCAGATTTATTACTTATATTTATGCTTAAAAAAACTCAATTTCAACTTTACTTACTCTATCTTATTTAACATTTGTCTCGCAATAAAGGGTATCCACATGATTGATGTAACAATATAACTAATAATACATATTACAAGAAAGCAAGCCAATAAATGAGCAAGCTGTTATGATAATGCAAGCAGGTATATCACGTGCAGCTGAGTTACGGAAACTATTACTACTGAAATTTATAATGATAATGCAAATAGGTAAATCAAGTACAGCTTAGTTATGGAAACTACTACTACGGAACTTTATAATAATAATAATAATGCGAACATGTAAATCAAGTACCGCTGTTACGGAAATGACTACTTCTGGTATCTAGCAAGCGGTTAGTAATTCTACAGTGACTAGTGCTGAAGCGGTATTACGGCAGGCGGTGTGTGCAACAATGTCCAGGTGCAAGTGCTTACAGTGTACAGAAGTGACACTACGGCAAGATATATCTAGGGACGGATGGTTGATAAAACTTCCTACACGGGATTGTGTTATATAGCTAGGTTGGCCCTTATATTACTTATTAAATATTATTAATTATAAAATTGTCTTTTAGTTTGTCACCGTCACTACTCGAATAGGTGACAATAGAATTGCACTAGTGGTTTTTCTAACTATAACACTGGGATTGGATTCTATCCTCAACGAATGACAATAAAAACCAGTGTATAGTATTGTGAAAACACACATCAAATGACAACCGAGTACTCCCGAAGCTTGTTTCCGAATAGATAACCTTATTTTAATGACTGACAGCGAAATTTCTCGAATATCTCCGACCGCTCGGATTGGCAGGTATTCATATACAAACGGAAAACTACGAAAATATGGATACAATCTGTCAAATACGGAAATAATTCTTACCACTGTTTTCTGCGAAGCACGCTGGAGCTGTTGCGTGTTGTACTTTAGATGACGAATCGAAGAACTGACTGTTCTTACAGATAAGGGCGGTTTTATTCCCAAATTGTGAAGGGACAGTCAGGTGACTCTGCGCGATGAGCGGAGTTTTAGCTGATGTGCAGTGCAAACGTATTTTAACTTGGCGTAAGCACTTAAACAGATTCCTTTATTTAATTTACACATGTTTATTAAATTCTGACACCATTCTGAGGTTGGGAATCGCTTTCTCATAATTTTAAAACTATATTTCCAAAAAATTAATTGAAAGGGCCATGGATTAATATTTTAACTAAATTAATTAATCATGTTTTAAATTATTAAGAAAAAAGGAATACATTTACAATTAATAAAAGATTCCTTTTACTTCGTTTATGCGGGCGGTATTTAATATAAACAATAACTACAATAATAAAATAACTAAGATTACCCTGAGAAAGAAACTGGTTTGAAACAAATACCTTGAGAAACAACGGTCATTCCAAGTATTTGATTTATAAAATAAATGACATTTTGTTCAAAGCGGTTTTAAAACAAACATAATAATTGTTATACACAGGGTGTACTAAAGTGAAGAAAGATCCAGATTAGGTATTAAAATAATGGACAACTACTACATAGTAGAAAAATAACTTCGTTGCAACGGCACAGAGTTATGTTGCACAAGCTATAAAAAAGTGCTTTCGTGCAACGTCAAAGCAAATATTTCTTCAGACAGTCATAAAAATTGTGTGACTGATAATATTATAGATAATCGTCTATCTAGGAAATTTTTTCAGAAGTGTATTAATGAGTGGGCAGTATAGCAATATTCAGTTGCCATTGGAAACGACGCTAAGAAAAAAATATTTATCACAGAGATATGACAGTATTAAACAAAACAAATATTCTAAACTAAATGACAAACACATATGTTTGGATAAGCATGGATGAAACCACTAATGGTTGCGGTTGGAAAGTGGCAAATGTTTTAGTGGGTGCATTAATATTAGTAATATACTTTTACTTTTGTGATCTTTAGTTAAAGATATGTATAGAGTGTCCCAGCTAAGATGTCATTGACGATTCCTTCGCTAATTTTCAAGAGAAATTCGTAGTTCAAAAAATAATGTGATGTTTTTTCCTAGGAATCCGATGGCACTAAGAAATATACAATTGAATATCAAACAAAACAGTTATGGCCGAAAAAACAATTTTTTTCGAAAAAAAATTAATAGCGGATTATTATATTTTCTGGTATAAGATATTACTGGAGCAAATTCTATATATTCAGTTCTTTTACATCACCCGGTTTTGCCGGAAATGAATTTTTTCTTTCAAAAATTTTGAATATTCCAATATATTTTAGTTGCATTCAACAGGACATTCAGTTATCTATCAAAAATGTATTTTTGTGAAATTTAACTGTTTTCGAAATATTAATAGGTCCTTACTGAAGAATATTTCGTAACCATACAATAATAAATGCAGTTTTACGTTCAGTTTTGTAATTATTGTCTTACAGTTTGACATTTGTGTATTACAATTTGGCCCTAATATTGATATTATTTTTAACACAAGACCAGTGCTAACTGTGATGTCAGTTAAATAATCGGCTGTATAGTTGGTATGAGGATAAAATAAAAGATTATTAATATTTCGAAAACGGTTAGAAATATCACAAAAGTGGCTTATGAATCTTTGATAGATAATTGATTATTCTGTTGAATTTAACCAAGATATATTGTGTGAATCAAAATTTTTGGAAGAAAAATTCATTTCTGAAAGTGATATAAAGTAACTGAATGTATGAAATTTGTTCCACTATTATTCTGTAACAAAAAATATAGTAATCCTCCATTATGATTTTTTGAAAAAAAATTAATTTTTCGGCAATAATTTTTTTGTTTGATGTTCATTTGTTTCTTTCTTGACGACATCGGATTCCTCGGAAAAAACTACATCACATTCGTTTTTGAACTATGAACTTGAAACTTACCGAGAAAATCGCGAGTGACATCTTAGCTGCTGGGACACCCTGTACATATGTGTGTTAGTGTTACATTCACCAATACTTTCAGCCCTCTTCGTATTAACTTTGAATGTTACCGAACTCGTCAAAATAATCAAAAGAAAATTCAGGAGGTGATTCTACTCATTAAAATAATGATAAAACGTCATACAACATTTTGAAATATTAATACTATCAGTTACAAATCCTGTGTTTTTATGCGTGTTAATTAAGGTTTAACGAGATTTAGGGTATTTAGCAAAACTTTTAATGCGATTTTCTCAAAACCGATTGATTTTATCGATTTGAAACATGAAGACATTTCTGTAAGATTTTGAAATGAAATTTAATAACATATTAATAAATGTTTCAAAAATTTGCAAATTAGTGGCCGACAATGGAACTTTCAGTTCATTTGGGCATTTTAGTTTGGATGAACAATTTATTTCAACAAGTGCACCAAATTTGAAAAAAATCGCTTCACTAACAAAAAAAGTTATGACAAAATATTAATATGAAAAAATGAACTTAAAGGTTATGTAACTCCGCTAATATTGAGATTTCGAAAAAGGGTTAAATGAACTTGTACAATTATTTTTATGAGTAGCCTCACTCACTGAATTTTCTGTTCATTCCTGGCATCCTTTATATATAAGCCTGTTCTATATTCGTGATTTCGTGTTTTAAATGATTGCTTTCTCTGGTTTCCTACTGTTAAAGCTAATAGATTGACATTATTGGGTTTTCTTTTCAAGGTTTTGTACAATATAGAGTAAAATCGATAAGTGGTATTAGTTAGAACTAATAAGATTAATGGATTAGAGAATTTATCAAGACATGTAAAAGGATCATCGTATTTTAATGCGCTTTTCAAATATTAATTTACATTAAGAAGGTGAGATTGATACTGCCGGCTATTAAAAACAAAATTGTGGATTTAAATTATGTTTGCTGCGTGAGACCCACTAAATCTTGTAAAACACGTTGTCGTTCAATCAGTCAATTTCTGGAGGCTTACATGAGAGTTGGTGGTTTTCACAACAATTAGATATAGTTGCAAAACAAGTCACTGCAACTGCAAAATTAATGGTTGTTGGCTTAAAGCGATTTTAATTAATTATCTACAAAATAAGTTTATATGTATAATTATTATTTTTCAAGTAAAACTCTACATCTCTAACGAGATTACTTATAATAAGTTCAGTTATTTTAACACAACGTGAAAAGTAAGTACAGAACATACACTTGTTTAAAAAAGTGGGTAACGGAAATATTGAGCCATTTTTAAGCCATTCCATGGTTTATTTTAAAACGTATCTTATCTCTAATTTGCAAAATAACTTTTAATGACATGCATGGTGTTCTAACGAAACCAACTTTTTAATCCTAAAATGAAATTTAAAAAAATGCATTTAATTAAATGTAGATGTGACGTAATTAGATGTGAGTACCTTAAAAATTGTTTATTACAAAATGAATGAAATAAGCGAAAAACTACTCTACAAAATAGATTGCACGGTGCAGGCAGTAATGTTGACGCCATATATTCAATTACAAACCACCCTGCCTTGTTAATGTATCTGCATAAAGATGAGGGCAATAAGGGAAAGTGAATTTTTTCCGTACACTATTATACTGTATATAGAAAAAATGCTTTTCCTACTTTTTTCATAGAAAGTTTTTTCTACTGCCATTTGGAATAGAGACTAAAAAAGGTATTTTTAAAATTTGGAATTTCATATAATTTGTTCTCTCATTTTAATGATTTATCTTTCCCTACAGCTTCGACAATACCTGTCTCTAGCCTCATAGTTTGTTCAATGATTTGGGTATTATATTTGACCTTAAACTTTCGCTCAATGATCACATTCATACAATTATTGTTGCTAAAGTTAAAAAATTATGGGTTTTGTAATTCGCAGTGTTAGAGAATTTTAAACAAGTAATGCATTTATATTTCTATATTAATGCATTGTTAGCTCACGACTTGAATGCTGCTTCATGATATCTCAAATATGAAACGCAAGTGTTTATGCTTGCAAATAATCAAAGAAAATACCTTAAGTATGTGTCGTTCAGAATAAGCGGATAGGTTATCTACAAGACTCCTGTTAGCCGAGTTTAAGTTGGATACTTTAAGTGCATGTGGATTTTCTCATTCTATTATCATTTTATTTAAAATTGTGAACTTACACATAGACTGGATCAAAATTTTGCATAAAGTGCAACTTAATGTAAGCCGAGTGAACACGACGCTCAAACACATTTTATTGCAAAAACTATTAAAACAAATAAGTAATTACGTAATACCTAATAAATAATTAATTTTTTCAAGAAATGCATAAATACGAAGCAAATAAAATGTCACATCTTTTAAAATATATAGAAAAATGGGCTTAGGTTAGATGTCATGAATGTCATTGTAGTTACTAAAGTTACAATCAATCAATTTAAAATGTCCAAATAAATATGACAAACGTTGATTGATTCGACCTTTACTTGATGAAAATCCATTTTACAATAAACCCAAAATAAACTTCTGTTTGATTTTCACAATTTTAATAAACTTTTGACAATTGTTTCGTCTTGTACTCACCATCTGACGAAGCCACTGTGTGGCGAAACAATTGTCAAAAGTTTATTAAAATTGTGAAAATCAAACAGAAGTTTATTTTGGGTTTAATGACAAACGTTCATATTTTAAATTATGTAATTAAAATATTTTTTAATTAATATATTCGTAATTTCTAACTTCTTAGGAGTTCCGAAAGAATGAAAGACGTTACATAACGTGCTAAGGGTTTTCATTTTTGTATTGTAACTGAAGGGAATCATTTCCTGTATGTAAATTTTCTTTTTGTTGTCAACATTATTTTTTTAATCTCAATATTTTTTTGATACGAATGCATATTATGAATACTGTTATTTAATTTAATGCAATCTTGCATCTATGTGAGGTAGTTATTTTAATAGTTTCTGCGGTAAAATGTATTTGAGGCCTTGTATTTAATTTATTATCTACTTAAAATTTGTATACTAGGCCATTCAGATAAAAATGATGTAAAATGTAAGAAACTATAAGTATTTTATTGTTTTCGTATTAGCTTTAAAGCATGCTTATGCAGTACCAATAATTAATTTACTATTTTTTTCTAGAAGTGTTATTGTTATATACTACATATTATTGTTTGTTTTTTCTGATTACTATGTATCTTGTAGTTATTTTTCATATTAAGAGTCTATATCAGATGCAAGTGAAATATAGTCTCGATTTTACCACACCCCGCGCAGGCCTCGGTGCATATATACAGCCAAACCGAAATTATCGCGGCGAATGTCGAAGGTGGCCGATGTTCTAGTTACAGAACGGCATAGTGGAATATTTCAGATCGGGAGATGTTGAATTATCAGAGGCGGAGTACTAGAGGTTTCGTACGACATAAACCGACGAAAAAGTTGTATTGCGTCAAGCTTATAAGCTAAGCAGTAGCTAACCTTACCCTTCATGCGTCCTTGTCCTGCAATTAATATGTAAAAACAATAAAAAAAAACCCGAAATTATTTTATTTACTTTGTTTAAAAATAGCTAAAGAACTAAACAACAAAACAATTAAATCGTTAATCTACAAAAAAAATTCCATTTTACCGTTTCTTATTAATGCATAGTATTATTTTAAAATTTTTTCCTATAAAATGGAAGTATCAATGTGTGTCATATCATTCAACTCAGAATGGAAAAGGCGATGAAATAATATGAAAAATATATTTGTGTTATTTTAAATTTAAACTCCAATATTTTTATCAAATATGAAAGATTACGATGATGTTACATATATTGCTGAATTCAGAAAGAAATTTTTTAAATTGAGCCGAATATACAGGATATATCATTTAGAATAAAAAAAAATTAAGACAATTTCCGGTCAAACCGGAAGTAAAAGATATGTATGTGACGCGCATATTTAATCAGTATTCGGAATGTTATATGTCCATTTCCGCATATTAATGCGGGGTGTAATTTTTTTATTTTTCAATTTTTCGGCGTTTTCTTTTTATTTGACATTCAATTCCTTCAATTCGGATTCCTTAGAAAAAAGCACATAAGTATAACTTTTGAAGTTTTTTTCCCAGGTTAAAAATACAGCAGAAAAATCGAGTAAGGTGCACTTAAAATGATCACCCTGTACATGAGATTACTGCGCTTAAAATAAATCAAAAATAAAAATTATTAGATTCACCTTTCATTGAGCCTTTCATTCTCCATGTCAATATTTAGGGACGGCAAAATGGGAAAACTTTCATTTATATTAGTCTCTACAGAAATTACCGGGAAATAAAAGAAAATAATTACTTTTATTAATTTACGAAAAAAATTCAATTTTCACTAGTACTTACTTTTGGGCTAATGTTCGATTTTTCGGTTTTCTGCTAGGGTATTTACGCTGATGATATGTTTTTATTTTTCCCATTGTTCTTTCACTGCACTAATAATCACTTTCAATAACACGTCTACTTAGGTGTACACTTGATTTAAAAAAAAACTGGTACAACTTTTGTAATCGAAAATCTTATATAATAGTTTAGTTGTGTGCATATGTCTGTAAATAGGGCTGGCCAGGCATGTCGAGAGGGGGTGGAGAAGAAGTGATTTACCCCGGACCTGGGTTTCTTGGAGGAGATCGGTTTTCTTTGTGTTTTTAAACTTAACCTTTCTCTTTTACTTTATTCAAATGGAATTTTAAAAAATAATTAGAAAATAACTTTTTCAAAACATTTTCAAGCCTGCCATATTATTGTTTAAAAAAATAATATTTGTTACGGATAATTCTACTAATGGTTGTAATTAAAATACTAACTGAATAATGATAATTTTATTTTTAAAATAAGAACACAAAAATACCACTTGAGATTAAAAAAAAATGTAAACAATGCAAACTGAACATAAAAATACAATAAAAAAATAAAATAAATGAACTTCAATTACGTAATACAGAATTAACTAATATTTTGTCATTGCTCCATTAGCATGCAAAACTGCCTGAAGTCTTGCAGGCATGGACAAAATCAGATTTCTTGCAAGGTCAACTTCTTGCGACAAGTTCTCCCAAGCGTCTTCAATTATCCCTTCCAATTCTTGGGCATTATTTGGATGGTTATTTAATTTTCTTATATGTTTCACCATTAGTCCCCATACATTTTCAATTGGATTTAAATCCGGACTTTTAGATGGCCACGATAACAACTCTATGTTTTTATTAAGAAACCATTGCCTGACACGATGGGCCGCATGTATGGAGCAGTTGTCTTGTTGGAAAATAAAATTATTTTCCGGAAACACCTCTATTACTGACGGCAACATAATATTGTCTAATATTTCAATATATTTAATGGAATTGAGATGACCACCACTGTTCCAACACACACCTAACCCGTTCAGGCTCATCCAAGCCCAGACATTGACTGAAAACCTTCCTAATATTTGTGGATCGAAAGTATATTTTTCGTCGTATCTAGTGGAAGGAGGCCTATATATGCGAACATGTCCATCTTTACAGGATTTAAAAACCGTTTCGTCAGAAAAGACAACTTGTCCCCAGAAGTTTTCATCATTGATTATACAGTTGAGTGCAAAAATAATCCTACCCTGCTTCTTTTCTTCTGAAAGTTTGTATTTTTTAGCCGCTGAACAACTCTTCAAGTCGCTTTGTAGTTTTATTCTTCTGCAAGCAGTAGATACCGAAACTGGGAAATTTGTCTCTGAAACTGCATTTACTGCAATCTGAAAAGGGTTTTCTATTAGGTAATTTATGAGATTTTCATCTTCTTGATTATTGCTCTTTCTGGGCCTACCGGAACCAACTTTACGGGATACCATTTGGTTGGTTTCTCATTGTTTTTTAACACTCATTATCGTGGTTTTACTCACATTATATTCAGCAGCAAGTCTTCTTATGGACCAACCATCTTCAATTTTAGAAACAATTCGAAATTTTTGAATATCTGTTAGATATCGAACCATTTTTAATAATGACGCCACTGATTAACGTCAAAGTGACATTTGTAAGATTATTAATATCAATCAAAGAACGAATGATTTACATAGCTAAAAGAAAGTGTACCAGTTTTTATTGAAATCAAGTGTACCCACTTTATAACAAATTTGAGATATCTCTAGAATACACACGCCACTGTTGTTTACGCAATTCTCAACGTGGTTGCTAAGTGCCCGATTCCCCCTCCCGCAAACGAGTCCAGTGTATGCAAGTGCATCCGTGTTTCCGAAATATCATGCGAGATGGCAGCTATTATCGGAATACAGATATGCAGTTTTTAGTTTTCTAATAAATTTATTATCAACTAATCCAAGAGTTGGGTTACATGATTATAAACGTTACAAACAGTGACTAATGTCGGAATGTTAAAAAATTTGGATACAAAATATTTAAAATGCATGCGAAAATTTTTTGACGACTCTAAAAAAAAAAAAATACATTCCGACATTTTATACATATTTTTGAAAAATCTTGTAAAAATGGCACTCAAATCGGATAAGTTTTAAACGAGATATTCGAGAATTATGATTTAATAGGGTATATAAGACTCTTAATATATATATTATTATTTATTCTCCTACTCTGTAACTAGTTTTTACCGTTACGTTGGGTAGATGTAACAATAAAGAAATCTGAAAATCGGTTGACCCTGCAGGGCAACCCTGAAACTTCCCGTTATTTGCGAGCTTAAAACGCAATTAGTTAATTTTTCAGCTCTTCGAGCTCAAAATATCATACACCTACATTTTTCAGCTCTACGATTAAGTGAAAAATCTCGAAGTTATATTAAAAAAAAACATTTTTTTTGTAATTTTTGAACTGCGATATCTTTTGAACAAATTAACCAATCGAGATGCAGTTTACAGTATTCAACGCAGTTTATCAAGTACAAAAAGTTATATTTGTACAAAAAAATCGATCCGACAAAAATTTTGAATGATTTAAAAAAAAAAACTTTTTTTTCGAATATTTCGTAATCGATATCTCTTGAACGAATTAACCGATTTTGATGCGGTTTACGGCATTCAACGTAGTTTTTTCAGTACAAAAAGTTATCTTAGTACCAAAAATCGATCCGACAGAAATTTTGAATGTTATTTAAAAAAAAAAAAACACTTTTTTTTGAATTTTTCGTAATCAATATCTCTCGAACGAATTTACCGATTTTGATGCGGTTTGCGATGATCGACATTGTTCTATAAGGAGAAGAGCTGATTAGATTTTGGAATTGATCTGGTTTAGTAGTCTAAAAGATATTCCAAAAATACAAGTTTTTGAAAATTTTGTTCTTGAGATTTCTCAAAATCTACCGGGCCGAATAGATTCTAATTCTCAGGTAATCTAAGTTGAGTCAACCCCTTTAAAATGCCGCAAACCGTGTTTCGATCGGTCAAGCCGTTCAAAAGTTATGAGAGGTGTACATACACCGTACACACATATACACACATACATACAGCCATACAGACATCATCGTGGGAATAGTCAGCATAGCTTCTTAGGACCTCAAAACGTCGAGATCTGACAAAAACTCGATTTTCGAAAATCGGGGTGAAACCAATAACTTCCCGATTTCTGAAAATTTTCAGTTTTCTTAGCGGGAAGTTAAAAATGATTTAAAAAAAATAAAAGTAAAATAAAAATGAAATAACAAATATGAAGAGCGAAGTTTAGCTTAGTAGTAGCTACTCTTACAATAATAAACCATAATGGGTGTGAAAAACAGACATTATATATAAATTATACAGGGTGATTCATTAAGAATGGGAAATCTCGAATCTGATAGTACAGAGACTAAAATATAACATGCGTTATACAAATGTTGCTAGTTTAAGAGATACAGGGTGTTCAGTTAGAATTTTATTTTGAAATTTCTCAATAATTTTGAGAGTTTTCATAGCATCAACTTGAGTTATGTTTTTTTGGAATAGCAAATAAGAATTTGCAATTAATTTCAACGTTGCTCATAGCGGAAGGTAGTTATACTCTACGGCTTTGATAAATCGAGGCAATTCTTTTCTGTACAATGAATAGGTATAATGAATAGAGAATCTGAAAAGTGACTCTTGTTTAATTTCGATATCTCTATATGTTTTCGATATATTTTCAATGCATTACCTTTTATGTCATTTTTAATCCATAATATTAAAAGGCTTATTCTGGTTGCATTCAGTTATCGAACGTCAACATTGGAAGTCGTATATTGATAATTGGAATTTTTAATACAGAAAAAATTAACCTATTCCGGTGGGTACATTGCTTATTGAAATGGCAACTTCAAGTAATTGCGGTACCAACAAGAAAGAAGAATAAAATGTAAAGTAAATTGATGTTTTGTCTTTTGTCAAAGATAGAAAACTATTGTGGTTTTCATATTTCAATTTATTTTTTACAGAGGCATGTCTTAAATTGAACAACTCGATAAAATTGTTAGATAAATCATTAAAATTACTGGAGATAGCTTGTACTTCTGTGTAATAAATATGTCTGAAGATTAAACTTGTACAAAAATTATTGAAAATATCATTTTATAATAGAATAAATTAATCCTTATTTACTACTATTAAAAATTTGTTGTATTAAGGCCAGTAGGTAACGTCTAAACTTTTTTTAAGAGAATTTATAATTGTTCTTCATTACCTATCACTATTGTGGCATTTTACTCTGAAATTACAATTTCTTCGTTGATGAGGCAAATTATGTTGTCCAAGCTTATTCTGGTGTCCATTGTATATTGATTCTTGGCAGCTTATCAATAAACATGGCGAAAATCCACATTGATATTTCAAAATGCATTAAAAAGTATTAAAAATTGAAGATCGATTTGGACTTGCTGTTCTGGTATTAGGTTCTTCGATTTTGTCTTTAAGGTAACTCTTAATTTAAGTAATAGCTGGGAGAACTTTTTATAACACTGGAAATTGATTAATTCGCATAACCTGACTTATATAAGTGTTCTGTGACATTTGAATTAAATTTTGTCAAATTTGGTTATGATTCTATTAATCCGGGCTATAAATAGTGATGAGAAAACGCAAGTATTCATACATTTGGTTTCAGTTTCGATAGTTAATAAATGCGTCTTTCAGCTTAGAACTTAATGAAAATGATGCAGTAATGAATGTTAATAATGAATAATAATTTAATTGGCTCAATGAATTATTTTTAGGTGAATTAAATATATAAAGTGAATAAATAGGTAGTTTTCTTGACCATTAATATCAATTATTATCTGATAGTTTTTTTGGGGACTTCGGTCAGAACTAATTTTATTAATATAATATTATAATATATAATATTAATATAATATTATAATATATAGTATTAGTATAATACTACAATATATAAAAATGGCCCATAAACCATACAATACTACAAAGAAATGTTTTACAAAACTTAAACCTAGACTACCAACCGAAGACTATATACTAACAGTATATACAAGATAGACTGCAACGATTGTAATGGTACTTATATAGGCCAATCAAAACAGGATCTACATAAACGAGTATACACGCACAAATATAGCATAAAAACTCAAAACCAGCATTCGCCAAACACGCCATAGAACAAAACCACAGATTTAACTTTAACACCATACAAATATTAGAAAAAGGACCTAACTATAACCGAAGAAACATACATGAAATGCTGCAAATAAAAAGACATACCTACGCAAAAAAATAATCGCACTGATATAGAAGATTTAAGCGAAACCTGCTTTGACTTAATTAAATGATTAGGGTACATTACAACATGAATTCAATTTTTACATCTTACCGATACAAAATAATAATTCTTGAAATAAAATATCTTATCATATTCTCACGATATAAGCAAAACACCCACAGTAAATTATACGTATACATTTCCAACATTATCTCTGTAACATAAACAAAACATTAAGAGCCAACACACCAGTTAAAATATCTCAGTTGCGTTAAAACAGACAATCTGATAACACCAAACATGTAACAAAATTTAAAACAAATACCTAATAATTAATAGTGTAAGTAAATAATGTCATGTAAAATAACCATAACTATGTTTTTAAAATATTATATTAATTGTGGTTCTCTGATGATGGTGTAATAAACCGAAACGTTAGAAAAAAATAATAAAATTAGTTATGTCTGACCGAAATCTCCAAAAAAAACTATGAGATATTAGTTACAATTATATGAAAGTAACAATTAGTTTAATAAATCATACTCAGAAACAAAATCATAAAAATAAATCTATTACATAATGTAGAAGAAATCCGGAGAAATCCTTAACTTTTACTCAAACAGGGTCAAGTGGAATTTTCGAAAACAAACTGTTACGGATTTTCACTTTTCTGAAATTTATGGCACTAAATAAACAAGATATCATGAAAAATATTTCTTATTAATGGTATTTCTCTTTCGAGATCAAAGATGGAAACGATAAAAACTATTCACACGTTTCTGTGTGTGACATACTTAAAACTATGTATAGTTTTACTACTTTTCATTCTACCATGGACTAAGTAAAATTTGTAAGCAACAGCTTCTTTCTGCTATACAGAAGGCTACTATAATTTGCCGTCAACAACAAGAAAAAAAACTGTAATTTCAGAAAAGTAAAATGCCACAGTAGTGAAAAATAACTGTTATAAATTCTTTTAAAAAAAGGTGTAGACCTTACTGGCCTGAACAAAACAAATATTTAATAATAGTAAATAGTAAATAGTAAATGGCAAATAGTAAATAGTAAATAGTAAATAGTAAATAGTAAATAGTAAATAGTAAATAGTAAATAGTAAATAGTAAATAGTAAATAGTAAATAGTAAATAGTAAATAGTAAATAGTAAATAGTAAATAGTAAATAGTAAATAGTAAATAGTAAATAGTAAATAGTAAATAGTAAATAGTAAATAGTAAATAGTAAATAGTAAATAGTAAATAGTAAATAGTAAATAGTAAATAGTAAATATGTAATAGTAAATAGTAAATAGTAAATAGTAAATAGTAAATAGTAAATAGTAAATAGTAAATAGTAAATAGTAAATAGTAAATAGTAAATAGTAAATAGTAAATAGTAAATAGTAAATAGTAAATAGTAAATAGTAAATAGTACATAGTACATAGTACACAGTAGATAGTAGATAGTAGATAGTAGATAGTAGATAGTAGATAGTAAATTGTAAACAGTAAATAAGGATTAAATCATTCTATGAAATCATATTTTCAATAATTTTGGTATATCTTGAAACTTCATACATATTTAGTACACAAGTATCGATGGCAAGCTATCTCCAGTAATTTTAATAAATAATTATCTAACAATGTTATCAAGTTGTTGAATTTAAAAGTAAATTGAAAAATAATAAACGGCAACAGTTTGCTATCTTCAACAAAAGCAAAAATTTAATGTTTGGCAAAAGACAAAACATCGGTTTATTTCATATCTTATCCACTTTTTTATGTTGGTACCGCAGCCACATGAAGTTGCCATTTCGATAATCAATATGCCAATAGGAATAGGTAATTTTGTCTGTATTGAAAATTTTCAATTATTAATACTCGACTTCCAATGTCGATGCTCGGTAACCAAGTGCCACCAGAATAAGCCTTATAGCCTACTGTATCGAATATAACTCTTACTACGTTCATTGTTCGTTATAAAATGAAAAGTAGTAAAACTATCCATAGTTTTAAGGACGTTTCACAAACAGAGGCGAATGTAGACAATAGGGTACCCAGTGCTAACACAACTTTGGGCCTCCTTTACAAAGTAAAAAACCTAACACTAGAAGAAAAGACAGTAATATTGAAATTATTAGCTCTGAAATAGCGAACGATACAAACATATGCTCAATTGAAGGGAATAATAATGCTACTAACTTAACTTCGCCCATTGTTAATCTTAACGTAATCTTTATAAAGCCTAACTAAAAAAAAAAAACGATTCACAATTTGTAATAACCGGAGTATCGACAAATGAAGTAGATATTAGGAAATACTGATTATTATCATTATTTACTAATAAATACATAATTGACATAAGCTCCTACTACTAATATAATTTTTTGCTTAATGATTGTACTACAGAATATTTAAAAATGTTTTTACAATAAAACTCCGCGCCAAAAGGATTAGATTAGACTGTTTTTGATAAAAATGTTTTTTCCAATCCAAAAATGTCTCACACCTAACAAAATATTAATCTTAAAAATGAAACTTAAGCGTCAAATATTTTATATGATTAAGAGTTGACATTTCGGAATACCATCTGATTCCGTTCCCAAAATTAGATGAAAATTTATTTGATAAAAGATTGTCTGCCAAAAAAACGTAAAGCTGTCAATTTTCAAGTTGATACTATGAAAACCATAATACAAATACACTGGTATGCTAATCCCGCGACCGAATTTTATTCATTTTGTGCATGACGTCAGCGACGAAACATTGTTATCGGTGCCTTTATCACAACTATTATGTATTTTAAAAATGCCAAATTGTGCTCTGCTTGTCGAAATTATAAGCGGGTAACCAGATAAGGTATATTCATTTTCCTAAAAACAAAGATCTTGTGAAACAGTATGGATTGTAGCCTGTCGATATAGTGATAAAGTAAATTTAAAATATGGTAAGTTATCTAATACCTAATCATAACCATACATTGGATTTACCGATCGGTTCCCAGGGATGGCTTTTACAGATATAATATAATATATTGCAAACATCTACTGAAACATTCCCAAACTATAAAAACATATTAAGTGTTCATGGTAACTTAGTTTTGCCAGGGAATGCACTATTTTAAATTAAAACGTAATGCATAATAGATTCTTTTAAATTACAGTATATTGGTAATTTACATTACTGAAGGCCAACGGCCGGCCCTAGCGTGGAGGGGGAGAAAACATTTAACACAATCAAACAGTATCTTGCATAACGTGGATTCATTCGGACGTAAGTACTAAAAATGCGCAGTTAAAATGTCACAACGTACTAAACCGACAGAAGCTACAGTAAATTCTTGGATTCGCGATATTGCCGATTTACAATGTGATGGCAGATAATTGTATTACACTAGATGTAACAAAGCAATTTCGTGGTCAAATATTAATAAACATATTTCCTCAGAAAACCATAAACGTAGCGTAGGTGGCTTTACTTATAATGACATGTAACGTAATTTTAACTTAGATTTAGTGGAATTTATGATAGGAATGTAACATACCGTGGTCGAACCTAGACAATTAATTTTTTAGACAATTTTTGGAAAAATCTATTAGTGGCAAATATAGCAGTGTTAACGTGCCTTTGGGGTCTACACTAAGAAAAAAAATATTTCTCAACGGAGTGTGAAAATATTAGACAGAACATTTCTTTTAAGCTTAATGGGAAGTACATTTGGCTTAGCGTGGATGAAACCATTAATGCTCGCGGTTTTAAGGTAGCGAATGTTTTAGTGGGTACATTGGAGGAAAGTTGTTCAATGGGCGGGCATTTGATTGCCTCTAAAGTTTTAGAAGCTACAAATTCTCTCATAGCGGAGGTAGTGAAATCAAATCTACAAGAGTTTTGTGGTGACGAATATGCGAAAATAAGGACAAGTTATTATTATTTCTTACCGATGGAGTGAATTATATGAAAGCTTCTGGAAGAATTTTGAAGGAAACATATCAGAATTACTTCATGTAACATGTTTAGCACATGAGTTTCATAGGATTGCTGAAGCTATTAGAGGGTGTTATCCTAATATTGATAATTTGATATTTAATGTAAAAAAAGTTGTTCTTAAAGCACCAAGTCGGTTATTTCATGAAATTCTACCAAATACTCCATTACCTCCACAGCCCATTATAACACGATGGGAAACTTGGCTAGAGGCAGCAACGTACTATTAATGTCATTTTGAAAATGTGAAATCCCTAATGCAGCAGTTAAATCCAAATGATGACGCAGTTGTTATTTCACAGGCGCAGTAGGCATTTATAGATCCAACTATCCAAGAAAATCTGGAGACCATATACGGACGTTTTTCACGAATTCCTCTAGCCATACGGGACCTTCAATGTCAGCCAACATAAGAAATTACTACAGTTAATGCAATAAAATGAATGTGATAATGAAAATATTACCACACTAGTGCGATAATGAAATTGACAACTCTTAAATTCGAAAAAAAATAATTATTTATTTTTTTATAAATATTAACAACACAATTTAAAAATATACATCAATGCATTTTTGTTAGTGAAGTCCTTTATATTCTCCAAATGGCACTACTGTTCATACCTTTTTAAAAGCCAGTTCTTTTGGATACAAATTTACCGGGGACAAATCCGAATATCACGTTCCCTGCTTCTTTCTCAATATCAAAGGGCACATCTGACGTGTGTTCTTCAGAAAAACAACATGGGAAGCTCATTTATGAAGAATTGATTAGAACACACAACAGTAGTTTCACCTCCAAGAAATTTAGAATTCCAATTTGTTATTTATTGTTATTCGGTAAGAAGACGCGATCATACACCACTACGCGTTCCTCTCATTTTGAAAAAAACTTAGATCCTATTGTCACCTTGATTAATTTATTATTCTATCAAAGTGAACCTACTTTAAGACAATTTTAGAGGTGATAGATAAAACTTTGTACGATATACGTGGAATACTACCTTATTAACGCACTATGTGATTACACCAATTCGGCCTACAACCTCGTGGGTAATTCTTCACAATGCGTGCGTTAATAATGTTTTTATCCCACTTATATCGTAAATAACTATAACAAAACAAACGAAAAATTTTATCAACTACACTGAACAATAATCAAATAATACAACAACTGTTCATTTGACAAAAACTATGATTCTATTTACATGTAGTTTGAATTTTACTTTTGAATGATTGAAAAAAATATTCGAATATCCTAGTCATTTTTCATATTGAAGTAACTTTTTAATCCTAAATTTTTTATTTGATAATTTTCTCTGAAGTGTATGTAAATAAAAATTTATTTATTAAATTGGCTATATTATTTAAAATTATTATTAATTAAGTGTAGAACATTTTAAACTGATTGCCAAAATTCGGTCTTGTTTCGCTACTGACGTCACGTTTGGATCGAAAACCACGCCTTCATGCGCCTTGGTATATCAGTATATTTGTATCATGATAAAAACTTTCAAAATTACTGAGAAACTTCAAAATAAAATTCTAACTGAACACCCTGTGTTTTTTAAACCAGCAACATTTGTATATTTATCATATTTTGGTCTCTACAGTGTTTCCAGTTTCGAGATTTCCCATTTGTAATGAATCACCCTGTATAACGTCAGTACAAATTCAACAACATAATACTGAACACTTAACTTTTCATATTAAGAAAGTGGAATTATGCAATCATTAATATTTAATAATAGCAAACTATATCTGTGAAAATAACATGACTTTTAATTTCAATTTAAATTTTTTTGTTTCTGATGGTAAATGATTATAATAAACTACAGAATTATATGGAAACTGTTTTTGAATATAGCTGTAGAGCGATGAAGAATATTCTAAGTTATACCAAGGACTAATGCCATATACCCCAAAAAACAATTATGTTGCTACGGACACGTAGCGCAGCGCAGCGTAGCTAAGGAATTGAATTGAAGAAGGCATAGAACAGGATATATAAAATATTTATTAATTTTGGTTTTAAGTACATATCTATTAATTTATGATACTTTTGGAGGACGATACGGGAAGTGAATTAAGATTATTCTGATAATTTCCCAGTTTCTTTCAGATATTTGCAGGATTAAGAACTGGTGCTTTCAGAAAGCCTCTCAAGAAGCATTTTGTAGCTTATTTTAAATTAAACTGTCTTCCGAAGTCAATTTTACATTTATTTAGGAAGATATTTGAGATACAAATCCATTTGGATTAGTCCTTCTTTAAAACACACATTTTCTCTCAGTGACAACAAAGTACTTAAAAGGTAATGCTTATTTTACAGAAACAGAAAGTTTTAGTAGCAGTTGTTATGTATATAGGAGGTGGAGTGATTAAGTAATTTTTCAACAAATCTATCTTCGCGTATTTTATCCTTCTAAATATTTAAGTTTCTCGTTCGAGACAAATGTTATATCGCTTTGGAAATCATATGTGAATGAGAATTGAGAATCTTTCACTCAAAGTGAACAAATCCACTTGAGTTAATTCTGTACAGAACGAGATTTTTGTGTGTGGTCCTACTGTAGAACAGAAATTAATTATTTTCCTTAAAAAAATGAAAAAATATAAGGAACATTTTTGACAAAGCATTACACAAGTTATTTGCACATCTGATATGGATTTGTTTAAATTTACCTAAAATGCAAGGATTTGTATTGTTTTGCTTGTCTAAACTTATGGATTTGTTTCCTTTTGACCGATGAATTAACCGAATTTGAAACACCAAACAACAGTTGACGCAATAACGAAACACGTAATACGTGCTTATCGTTGTCTAGGGACATCTACAAAAATCAGTTGCTCCAATGGAACCACATAAGGAAACATACGACAAATATCATTGTCACGCATATCTGCTGCAAAGATTTGTTGATTTCTGCTACACTTGACAAGCCTAATGAAACGGGAAGAAATAATTCATGGACCTGTTACTCTTGGTTGAAAACCAAAACTTGACCATCTTGTTTAACAAGGATCCTTTAGTTTTGGCTAAAAATTTTAACGGAATGTTAGAGATGTCTCATTATTACATGATGCAATGCTCAGTTCGCGAAAACGGATTTGTACACTTTTGCATGAAATCTCCTCAATTGTATTTTTCCTATCTAAGACCTTCATCACTGCATAGTTTAACCTCAGTAATTGACATTTACAATAAAAAAAGATCCGTACTTATAACACAGAATAACATCTTACCACCTCAAGTTATTGCAAAGGATTCACAACCTCGTAATTATCGAATTATGTAACTAATTTTCAATTCAATTTTAATTTTTAGAACCTCATTTCGATGGCAATCAAACCATTCTGTTCGTTGTTTCCGTTAGAAGAAAATACTACAAAGAAAGAAATAAAACCGTGCAAAATTGCAGAAAATTCAAAGTATTCTCGTTTGAAGAGATAATTTCAAAAAAAATTCTGTGGACAAAACCTTGAAGCTTAATGTGTTTTAAGTTACTTTTTTAAGTATTTATTATTCCGCATCTACTAGTCATTCCATTTTTTGCTTGTACTTGTTAGAGATATTTTAGATTTAAGTAGTGACTCATCTTCTTATAACTTCAGGGAAATATTCGAAAGCAAATAAATCCACCAAAACTGAATAACATGAAAAAAATTGTGTGGCTGCCTATATCATAAATCCAAAGTTTTCTTGTTTGAAGAGATGTTTTTTTAAATTTCTTCTGTGGGCCTAAGTTTGAAGCTTATTGTATCATTTTGTTAATTTTTATCAGTCATTGCATTAATAATTGTCAAAATACACATTTTTTTAGAAAGTATATTTCTTGAGAAATAATTACATTCAGCTAAAAATTACATACTTTTTCTAGTTTATGTGTCAGAAATTTTTAAACGGAGCATGACGCATTTTGTTATAGGGCCAATCATAAGTTTTTTTATGTAAGTAAAATCCTTAGAATTGATGTAGCACATACGATTTTTTGTAATTAAATTGGTTAGTTACAAAGACACGACTTTTTGATAGCCATTGTTTTTACATATTTTGTGACACTGTAATATGTTGAATCTCTTAGGTAAAGTTTTTAAAATGATATTTTATATTAATCGGCATTTTTATATGAAATCTGTTCGTGACTGGATTAAATTAATTTAGGTGTATTGTTAGGTTAGGTGTTAGGTTTTTATGAGTAGGTCCTTGTAAACCCTTCACTGTGGCCACAGATGTATTGTATAAAAAAATCTCAAACTAATTTTTATCCTACGCGAAATTCTATAACGAAATTTTAAAAAATTAAAAATATAAATCGGTAAATTGTATACATATACCTCTTTAATCAGTTTACATGTTGTGATAAGTGAGTTTGTAATATTAAAATTATAAAATGCGTCGATTAACAGAGGTTAAGATAAGTAGTGTGAGGTTGAGTATACTCATTGGAGGAAATCGCTACCATACATAAAATGAATATGTCAGTACTAACGTATGTCCCATAAATTTGGGCACAAATTTCAGAGCTTTAAAATGGATAATAATAAGAAAATAGCAGATTGCCATGGGAATAAAAATTTGTTTGGCACCTTGACTTTTACTTTGACAGCTCAATTTTTTAATTCGTTTATGTCGATAGGACTTACAAATTAGAAATTTGGAAAAGTATCTATAATTAGTTGTTGAGTTCCTAAAGCTGAAATAATACGCATTTTTGAAAATTAAAATATATACCATAGAACCATTTATCAGATAATTGCTGATTGTGAGCAAGGTATTTCATATACGAAACTTCCAAAAAGTGGAAGATCTAGAATTTTTATCAGAGCAAGAACCGAAAGACTGATAAGAAGGGTGAAAACAAACTTGGTACTTCAGTAAAAAACTATCACGCCAATATCGAGCATCTAAGAGCACCATATCGCGGGAATTGTTGCGGATTGACCAAAAATAGAGAAAAAGAAGAAAAGCTCCAAAATACACAGCCAGCCAACTAGCCAGATTCCCAATATGTTGCCGTACACTAAGAAGGGTCCATTTTGCTAACAACCGGGTGATCATTATGGATGACGAAAAGTATTTTACACTGAGCAACTCCGAAATGAAGGTAAATGATGGTTTTAATACTCATAATATTGCAGAGGTTGCTGAAAATGTCAGATATAAACAAAATGGCAAATTCGCAGGTAAGGTGTTGGTATGGTGCGTCATTTCCCCAAGGGGTGTATCCAGGCCTTATATAGGTCGAGTACGAGGTGAATCCCCTGGACAGTCAAAGCTACATTGATTGTTGTCCTACGAAATTGGTTAATTATATTGATAGGAACACGCTGGGGACGATATTATGTTTTAACCAGACCTTGTGTCCTGCCACTATGCCAGACAAAACTGGCTAGCAGATCAAAACGTACCATTTGTTCCACGAAACGATAATCCCCCTAACCTTCCTCAAGCTCCACCCATAGAAGATTTTTGGGCTCTCTTGTCTCGAGTTTACGATGGAACATGGGAAGCTTAAAGTGAGGAGGAACTTCGACACAAAATATACAGAATAGTTCGAGTAATCGATGTAAATGCCGTCCAAAACCTAATGCTAGGTGTACGCAGAAAGTTGCGCCTTGTAGAAAACCACGGTCCCCTTTATTTAATTTAGGTTCATAATTTTGTTGCTTATGAAACAGTAAATTACTATGTATTACAAAACTAACTGATTCTTTTTTACAAAAAAACTTATGGGACGTACGTTATCTACAAAGTCAATCATCGAAATTCGGAAATAAAAAGCGTCAATGGGGTAGCCGAGGACTCTTGAACTTGGAGTGTACACATGATATAGTATGGTATGTAACATTCTCAGGAGCTCAGATCCCCTCTTTCGGTATATGAAACATTATGGAACTGCGGGAATAGGCGCAGAATTATTCACAGCAGCAAGTAGAGCTTCAGATGAACTTGGTCTCGCATTTGACACTAGGCGAGAAGGCCGGCGAGGTGCTGAAGTAGAGTCAGTCACTGAGCTTCAGCCAAATCGCCTAAGAGTGCGCATCAAAACTGCTGAATGGGAAAGTTGTTTCTTCTGGTACCTTTTATAGGAACATAGAAACACTAGGTTTATAGACCAGACTGACATTCGCCTTTTTAAGATCAGCCGGGCTTAAGTCAGAGACTAAGGAATTCATTTTAGCCTGCTAGGATGGTGTTATCAACACCTTCGGTTACCGTAACTGCCTGCGCCTGTGGTATGTAGAGGTTCCTGATATTAACTACAGAACCTGCCGTCAGGCGCCGGAATCGCTCATACATTTACTTTCAGCACGCCAAATATATATATATATATATATATATATACGATTTCAGCCTACATCCAACACATGACGAGGAGTTACGAGTGATATATCGCCATTCAAGGCATTCGTATGGAGTAGACCAGACATCAGTGTTTCCATACGTCCCCGGAGATATTTTATTGTTGCCGAGAATGAGAATGTGGCATTTATTGGAATTATTCGTTCCCTAATATCAGGCTAAGTCAAGCCAATATGTCTGACAAATTTAAATTAATCTTTTTTTGGCACTCCACTCGTGAGGTCGGAGGTCACGGGAGGTCTGCCAAGAGTTAGGCAACCGAAAATAAATATATTATATGTGACCATTCGATATCACATGATACAGGATTAGTCATTATATTACAACAAATTGCAACATTAGTTCATATAATCAATGGGCATTTCCCACATATACTTTTTATTTGCTTATTCGATAGTATTTATAAATGAGCTCAAAGAATTTGTCCAGATTTTCTTGAGCCCCGGAAAGGGGTTAAAAACCGCTGCCAATTATTACTTGGGGAGCAGAATTTCCCCACCGTAGTAAAACTCGACGTGTGGTGGAGTTTATAATAAAAGCAATTTTTGACGTTTCAAAAAAGTTAAATATTTTGACGTTTCAAAGAAGTCACATTTTGACGTTTCAAAAAAGTCACATTGGTGGAATGTCACTAATATTTTTTTTAGACATTGGGACCAATTTTGCTCATAAACGAACTCTATCTCTTTCTTGGCCTCTAGAATATGTGTACAAAATTTGAAAGCTTTATCTCAAAAACTGTAGCTGCTATCGGAAATCAAACAGACACACAGACAGAAAATTTTTTGTCTGAAATTTTGTGTATTGTCATAATTCGTCGAGATTCGTCCAGAAATTTTTTTCACGAATATGTAACTTCCTCACTTTGAGAAATAATAATATTTAATTTTAGTTTTTTGATGACATACTCTAGGTTTGGCGCCATACACACGCAGCCAGTGGAAGCGAAGACGGTACCGCAGTATTGCCAGTTTTACGTATTGTTTGAAAGCGTGATTATTGATTAATTATTCAGTTATAAATATAACTAGAAATTCATTCACATAGATTTTTTTTTACCTTAGTACGAATGGAAAATTTTATTTTTACCTGTTTTGAAACTTCGACATTTAAATATTTAAAAAAAAAATAATCACCAGAAATCCAATAAGTTAGGTTATGTTATAGATTTAGTCTACGTTGCTGTTATGGAATTGACGATTGAAAACAAATATTAATTAATTATTATAATCATTCTTATTTATTTTTAACTTTCACCTGATTATGATGATTTTATTTGAATAGTATTGGAGCGTGCATATTATTAAAAAGTTGTAAACATTTTTACAGTTTTAAAAACAATATAAATTATAAATAATTAATTGCAATAGTAAATCAAAAACAGAATCATTTTCTCCGGAATTCATTAAGTGGAATATAAATCTTAATACAAACGACCAAAAAATGTACAATTATTGAAAATACCCATTAAGTTCAAAAATCCGTGAAAATGTTTGATATAACAAAAATTAATGTACAAATTCACAAAATCGTTCAAAATCACAAAAATATTCTCAAATAATTTTCAGCTACCAAAACAATACTTAAATAAAAAAAATATGGCAACACAGGTTCGGCCATATCACAGGGTGCAATATTTCAGTGGTAGATTAACTGACGGCAATTTTAAATTATTCCAAACTTTTATAAATTTTCTTTGCAGTTAAAATTTTTTTTAAATCCAATCATTTATGAACACTGATTACATAAATAGTATGAAATCATATACAATAAAAAAGAAATACAACTTTTAATATTGTGGGACATTCCCATTGTACAGTAAATAAATAAATCATTGAATGAAATAACTCTACAAACTGCCATATAACATAAAATTTAAAATTTACAACGTAAATACATAAAATATATAGGTGCACACAGAATAAACACAAACATGTATATAATAAAAGGTACCACCGGTTGTTATTCAAATATTCATGAGCTGAGAAGTAATATTTATTACATATCAAATTTTTAACACAAATTTTATAATTATTAAGTTTCAGAATTTTATATGAATTAGTTAACCAGTTTTGTATTGCCAAATATTGTGGTCTTTTTTCAGACAGTGTTAATTTGTGATTAATGGGTACTGTTAATATTTTATTTACTACGTCTCGTAATTGCTATATGTAGTAACAAACTGAAGTAATTCTTTGGCCAACAACATCAATGTCAACAGTCCATGAAGGTTTTCAGAAATCTATAAATTTACATATTTTCTTGTTTAATTGTATTATCTTTTAATTTAACTAAAGAGCATTAGTTAAAAGTTATATTTGATATTACAAATGTAGATTTTGTATTATTTGAAATAAGCATATTATCGTTAAATCACTTTTGCCGCTTGTACCTGCAGATTTGCGTCTTTAATACGATTATTAGTGTTAACATCAGAAATAAAAATGGATGTATCATCGGCAAACACTACTGAGTGCGGAGCGTTATTAACTATAAGTTATATATAATAAGGGGTCCTAAAATCGATCCTTGTGATACATCAACACAATTTTCTAAAACCTTATTTATTTCACCATAGTGATTGCTTCCCTGAAGGTACTATCTGAGCCAATCTAAAGGTTTACCCCTGATACAACAGCTCTAATTCATTTATTAACGTGCATGGTATATAAGGTCAAATGCCTTACTCAGATCTGGAAATATTTCAAAACATTTCTTTTATCATTTAAATTGCCGTAAAGAATAAAAGAAATTCACTAATAGCATTGGTAGTAGACTCACCTTTACGAAAACTAAACCGATTTACATTAAATAATTTATAATATTTATCCATAAATCTAACCAATTTTCCGGCAACACATTTTTCTAATATTTTATTAAAGAAAATACTCAATATAGATATTGGTCTATAATTGCCCATTATTTCATTATTCGACTTCAATAGAGACTTCATTTTGGCTATTTTTTTCTTTAGTGTCCCTGGAAATATTTCCAAAATTATTTATGTATTTAAAGCTGGAACTAGATTAAGCATTTCCAATCAAACTTTCAGAAATTCAATAACGGACGAAGAGGCGTGCACACTGTCCACTGTTGAAAGCATCATGTAGCATGAAAATTGTGGTAGAATATCTGAAGAACAAACTGTTTTTTCCAATTTTATTGTAAACTTGAAACAGTCCACTGTGTCCATCATTAGGGTGATGGATTGAAAAGACATATAACAAAGTGGAACATTCAAGAAAAGATATCAACCTCAAGATTTCGCTTATGTGTAATCAAATAAATCGAAATATGAAAAGAAGACATTTTTTTCAGTTACGATGTTATTATTTGTTAATCTTTGTTATTGGCCAATTTATTTTCTCAATCACACTTTTTGTTTTTGTCTTTTATGTATTTCTTCTGATTATTTTTTAATTTTCTTGACAGTTTCTACAACTTTATTCATTATTATTATATTATCATAGCAAATTATATTTTCCTTCAAATTTGAAGGAAAAAATCTAACTTTTTATAATTTAAACACTTCCATTTGAAACAGAAAGACCCAACGCCATTGTGTGTTGAAAGGATATCTCTTCCATAACCTTAACTATGCTGAGCCCTAAAAAGGTGGGAGTGTACCTTTATGGCTTCAGATAAAAAGGAAGAGGACATTACGCCTATTGTCAAATGGACCACAGGGCGATATAAAATAATGGAAAGGTAGATTTCGAAACGGCAAATATAGGTTTTCATAGCAACAGAACGAGGGCGCTGAGAAGTCTTCACTATCTCCAGGTCCGGACGCTTATATCCGGATCATAAAAATAATTTTAAAAAATCTGACAATTTGTTTGCTTCGTATTATATATTTCTAGAAAAAATTAAACATTATAAAAATACTATCTGGAATAACATGTATTCGTAGGAAAATTTGTGCTTTTGGAAATTTATTTTATATGCTTAAGCAATAAAGAAAACTTTCAGCTGAAATAAGAAGTTATGTTTATGATTGGCTTTTTTTACTGTTAAATTATAAATTTTTGTGAAAATATATGTCAGATTTTTATGATAGATAAATATCTAGCATTCAAATAAGAACATCTACATACAATTCAAACAGAGCTAAAAATTACATAAACAACAGACATATTCCAAGGCATAATGGATTAAAATTTCTTGAAATAGTAGTATAGTATGAAATTATACTATTGGTTTTATTGTTATGATTTTTAGAACCAATTATATATTTACTGATCGAAAATTTTCCAGTATTTTTATAGAGTTCTTGGGGTATAAATATATACTTCTTTGAGGATACCGCCAAGTTTAAATAATGATAAAAAGGAAAAGACCAAAATTTAGATAAGAACTAAATGTAAAATGACTTAAAAACTGACATTTTGAACTAAAAACTTTTCAAAAAGTCAGCAATCAGTTCAACTGACACTACCATAACAATGAAAGTGCTCTTCATAGCGTTTTTTGTTGACCTCTCGGTCTTTCCACTACCCTATAAAAGTATTTTATTTGTTTATTGATTTATTTTTTATGCTGACAATAAAAACCCATTCAAATAGACTAAAGATGCTATATATAAATATTAGCGACTAATAATAACTTACAACTTTTCTCAATTATTAAAAAAAGAATATTTTCTTCTTCTTGGCCTAAACTCTCAGTCGTAACCTCAGTGACAAAGCAGACTAGTAACCATCTAAATAATCATAAATACAATTACAAATACAACTGTTATCGAAGAGTTATTAGAACGTTCTCTGTATGTATTCAATATTTTTCAAATAACTTCAAAGCCAAGACCGCATTATATTGGAAGATCTGACTGGGCACGAAACAGGATCGTGGTCTTCTAAAAAATTAAATAAATTATGTTATGTTCATTATGTGATATAGATAAGTAGGATCTTCTACTATAGCCTCTTTTGACTTTGGGGGTTACTTGAAGATTACTATATATACTATTGGACTCAATTATATGCAAAACTTGCGCTTAATGTAGCAGACAGGGATAGAATGATAGAAAACTGGTAGACGACAAATACAGTTGCTTTGCGCTATTGCTGAATTCAACATTCATTCGTGCATTGTATCGCACCGGGTGCCCAGTGGCAACGAAGCAGTATAAAATCATCTTTCTCCCGCATATTTAAACTCTAATTCTTTTACTTTTTATGGCACTAAACGCAGGTTTTGCATGAAATCGAATCCAATAGTATATAGAGAACGTTCTGCTAATTTAGAAGAATTGCAAAAGAAGCCCTATCATGATTAGACATGTGACAAATGCAGTAAAGAGAGGTATACAGAAATCCATAGATGTCATTGAAAGACAATTCGAACATTTACTCTAGTCTAGTGTCTTTTTTCTATTTAAGAGAAATTTGTTAGATGTTTTAAGATGTGCTTCCTGCTTATTAATTATTGGTTTAGAGTTTTTACCTAGGTACATCGGTTTCTTTTCTCATAGTTTTGCAGAAACCCTTAAATACACTGCTTATTCGATGGTGGCTGGTGGAGGGATAAAATTTTAGTGCTCAATGTAATGTATAACACATCCAGAGCCTTTCTGTAATATTATTAGGAAAGTTGACATCGTAGACGACAAATATCTTTAATTTTTTAATATACCTAGCATTTATAAATATGGTTTTTACTGTGCTTCTTAAAGGAGTTGTTTCTGATAATTCTAAAAAAAACACACTTCTTATAAAATTGAGAACGTAATATATTTACGTGTGATTAATACCTAATCGCGCGAGACTACTTCGGTAAAGAGACCAGTTGGAGAGTTACGAGAAAAAAAATATTATTCAAAGCCTAAGAGAAAGTAATATATTGATAAAACCGCGAAGGTGCGAACACGACTGTTGGTATGAGCAATTAACATTTGATCATTAGCAACGCAGTGTTAAATTAAAGTTAAAATTAGAAAACACAGTAGGACGATGTGAAATTATCTATTTGCTTTATTTAGAGGGTCTAATTAATACAAATAATATCACATTCTCATACAAGTTCAAATTATAAAAATACGTAAAAATTTGTTAATATCAGTACTGTTCTATATAACAAAAAGTTATTAACGGATTTAAATAAATAAAGTGAAAAGAATAAACCGTATTTCCGGATTGTAATTAAGTTCGTTTACTGTCTAGTCGAACAAATATCCCTAGTAAACAAACTCAATATCAACAGGTATTTCTATTCTATTTAAAAAAAAAGCCTTATAAACATTCTTCATTAACTTTATCTATGTATCTATTACTTATTAATAATCAAACATTAAAGATATACTTGCATATAGAAACACAATCACTACAATTCTTGCTACCAATCCACCATATCTTGACTTAAAAATGTTTGTCTTAGCAGTTTCCAGAAGCATACTTTGCACAAGCTAGTCGATGTGGATGACCAACTTTTACAGACGCCACTATCCCCTTTAATTCCTATAACCCTCTCTCCCACAAATTAGCTGCATATCTTTCTATGATACACCAAGCATTGAGGTTACCTCTATCTGAGACAGATTTAAAAGAAGAATTAGACACAATAAGACTTATAGCACATAATAACGGGTACCCTCAAAATATAATCAACAATCTAATCTACAAAAAAACAAAATATGTCCCTCTTAAGAAAACTTTATCTCACTATTAACGAGAAAAAAAGTTAAAACATATATTTCATTATCATATTCAGATCAACTCTCTTATTCAATTAGCAATACTTTTTCCAAATTTAATATTAAAACATCATTTAGTTCTAACAAAAAAGATAGGCAGATATCTTTTCAATGCAAAACAAAAAATTGATATCTCTAAAAAATGTGGTGTATATCGGTTAGATTGCCCAGAATGTAACACCTCATATGTAGGTCAAACAGGTAGATCGTTCGGGGTAAGTTATAGAGAACATATTCACACACAAAAACAATATTCCAACTTTTATAAACACCTAACAAATTCTGGTTATACAGTAACTGATAACCATCAACCTAAAATATTACATATCTGTGGGAAAAGTAAAAAACTTAATTTATTGGAAGTGCTAGAAATTAATAAATGAAATAGGAATAAAAATTACAACATATTAAACAACCAAATAGAGTTAAATAATTCTCCGTTATTAAACTTGTTCAAATAACCTGCTGTTAATAAAAATCACACCATAATATAATTTACTATCTTGAAAAAACCCCTACATTTAAAGACATAACATATATGTATATGTATATATATGTATATGTATATATATATATATATATATATATATATATATATATATATATATATATATATATATATATATATATATATATATATATATATATATACATATATATAATATATTCGCAAGTCTTCGAATATGTCAATTTTATATATTGAAATTACGCATTTTTATGCCAAATTCAATTTCCGATCCTTATTTGTTCTCAATTGATGATGGCACCAGCAACCTTTTTTAATGGCAACACCATATTTGTTGTTTTGATATTGGTTCACCTTGTAGTTGTAGTCAAAATGACTGTATAAATATACTGATACCTTACATAAGGAAATTTTCGAGAAAAACAGGTGAACATTAGAAAAAACTAATTTTATTAGTATCAAAACAAATTAAAAACTCCATCATTAAACTAACAAAAGCATCAAATTAAGTATAATTCATTGACATCTTGGCAATGAGAAAGTCTAGTAAAAAATTTGTATAATTCTGCAACTGCTGGAATGAGGTCATTTTGCAATAACTCTAAATATATTTAGGTTATATCATATATATACCCAAGCAATATTTTAAGGCACGACTGTCGGTACTAAATGAGTCTTGCAGAAAAAAAGATTGAAAAAAAAAAGTGGCAAAAATGTGCTGGCACACCGGATTACTTCTAGGCCATTAGTAAAATATTTGCAAACTATTTTTTTTCGTAATCGGAAGGAATATTTATCACTCCGGTAATTTTTTTTGGTTTTCGAAAATTTTGATTTTCTGTAAAGTTATGACAATTTGAAATTTAAGTTCTTCATTGTGTAAATTTCAAAACGACGTAACTAAAAAAAAATCAAAATTTTCGAAAATCAAAAAAAAAACGGGGTGATAAATGTTCCTTCTGATTACAAAAAATAATATTTTACAAATGTTTTACTAATGGTCTAGAAATAATCAGGCGTGCCAGCGCATTTTGTAATTTTTTTCTCAAATTTTTTATTTTTTTTTTCTGCAAAACTTCTTCATTCGATACCGATAGTCGTGCCTTAAAATATTGCTTGAGCTCTATTCTCCAATACTGAGATATGGTATAACCTAAATCCACCAGACGCCACTGATCTGAAGTACCACAGAATTGACATTCATGGCTGTTGTGTTTAATAAACGTTGATTTTTTAAGAAAAAGCCGTGTTGTGTCGTTGATGTTAGTTTCTTGTGATGCCGCCCTCCTAGGCGGTGATGGCTTCTGCCACATGCTGCCACCTCACTCCTACGATGTACTCTTCACGTTTTGACGTTCATCAGAAAATTGAAAATTCAAGTTTAAACTCATTAACTTAGAATCCCAACTTAACAAAAATTCTACAAAATGATCCATACTAATTTCGTTGCTGTTGGGTCTATTAGGTCAAATTGAGATGTCAATAAATTTTGGATAAAAAGAGCAGAGACAAGAACTAAAATATTTTATGTGGTCAGCACATAACTTTCTTATACCAGTATATATCATCCCGATCTAAAAAAATCATTGTTTATAATCTTTCATCAAGAATACATTTTTTGTAAAAGCAAATACAAACAAGTTTGGGTCCCGTAGACCTTCTTTCAGCTGGCCAATTTTGCCCATCGCCGAATTTTTCGTTGTCTTTGGCCTTGTTTGTCTTATCATGAAATCTTTTTCTTTAAGAATATTTTTTTATATAAATATCACATCTTCGTTCATATAGATAACAGAACATGTGTACCAAATTTGAAAGTTTTACCTCAAAAACTGTGGCTGCTATCACGATACTACAGACATGCGGACAGATATATTTTTTTAAAGTTATGTTTTTTCATTATAATTCGTCGAAATTTCTTCCAGAAATGCAATAAAAAATTTTTATTTTTTTTTCCCGAAATTCTAGCTTTTTTTTTCATTCATTATGTCTCTTCTGGTGGTACCACATTCACCAAATTTAATGTGTCACCTAAAATGTCTTAACTGGCAAATTTGGGAAGTCTCCCTTTAGTATTTTTTTGAGTTATCGCGGATACACACGCACATACGCACGCATGCACGTACGCACGCATGCACTCACGCAAGCACCTACGCACCCACGCATCCACGCACCCACGTACACACGTACACCCACACACACCCTCACACACCCGCTCACACCCGCATACACCCCCATTCACACGGGCGCGCGCGCCCACACACCCACACACACACACACACACACACACGCACACGCACACACACACATCAATCGAAAAATAGTCAGAATGGATTCAGGAGGGTTCAAAACGTATATATCAATCAAAATCTCGAGGTAAAAACAAATTCACGATTACTATACTTCCTTATATTAGGTATAAAAAGTAAAAAGGTCAACGTTCAATCACCCTAAAATATAGCAATTTTCGATATCAGGTCGAAAATATGTTGACAGATTTCAATTTTCATAAAAAAATATTGATTTTTTACAATTACACCTTTTTAAAATTTGCAGTGAAAAATTAAAATAAAATAAAATAATTCTTATAAAGAAATACACTGCTTTTAGATGAATCAAATAAACTGTATTTAGATACACTCTACATATGTTTCGGCTTTTTAGGCCTTTCTGAGAAAGGCCTAAAAAGCCGAAACATATGTAGAGTGTATCTAAATACAGTTTATCAGAAAGGCCTAAAAAGCCGAAACATATGTAGAGTGTATCTAAATACAGTTTATTTGATTCATCTAAAAGCAGTGTATTTCTTTATAAGAATTATTTACAAGATGTTTCACAAGGAACCGACCACTTACTCAATCCAGTGTAATAAAATAAAATGTCAAAACAGTGTCGATATATTTTTCATGTAATTCTGAAAAAAAAAATCTGTTGCAAATATTTTACAAACTATTTAAAAAATAACCTGGTGAGGCACACAATTTTTTCAACTTTTTTTTCGCAAACTTCAATCTCAATTTATTTTGTAAAACTTCTTCAGTTAGCCTTGATAGTTATGCCTTAAAGTATCGCTCCAGTACTAAGATATCACAACATACATTTCACTAACCGCCACTAATACAAGGCGAAATATGTAACTAGTCCAGAACAAACTTGGATGCAAAAGAATCATGAGCGATTGGTATATACCATTTCTTATGGATTTCTTATCCTTTCTTTGTTCTATGTAATGGAAGAAATCTATTACAATCCTTTCGAATTTAAAATCTGAGATAGTTAGGAATACTCTTCTTAAAGTATCTAAAAAATGTTCGAATATTTAATATCAAATATAAATTTTAAATATTTCACTATTTCAAAAATTTAAGAATTATTTTTTTTTAATTCACTTTACTATAATGACTTATACATCTCTATATAAATAAAATATGACATTATATTACAGGAAATAATAGTTATTTATGATACAAGTGTTAAAAATGACTTTTTATTTTGTGAGTGAAGAAGTTTGCGAAACGAGCGTAAGCGAGTGGAGCAACTCCACGAACAAAATAAAGTCATTTTTAACACGTGTATCATACAATGTTTTTTCTACAAACACCATTAAAAGAACAATAAAGTTTCCTTAAAAAGATTTCAAATCCTTTTAATGATTACCTCATAATTCTAGTAGTTTGTAGGATTTATGAAATAAATAAATCAAGTTTGCCCGTTGTTTGATACATGCTTGTCAAATGTGAAAAACTATATAGTATTTCCTCCACTACTTCAAGTTTAACTTCAACAATTTCTTCTTGTGAAGTAGCTTCCTCACAAGGGATAAATATTACTAATTGCTCCAATTGTACAATTAATATAAATATTTCTAAATAACTTGTAATTTTTTGTTAATAAATATATAAATGTCATTATGACAAACGACTTGTCATTTTACTTTTTGCACTAGTGTTAAAAGTAAATCATGTGATCATTTTTAACTCGAGTTTATATAATATTACATTTTTAATTCAAGTATGCCGTGTTAAAAATTTAGTTTTTAATGGTGTTTGTAGAAAAAATTCATTTTTGTCTCTATATTATTTTTATCAGGTTTCCTAATTTAATTTTCTAGATTTAATACGACATTTTACTCACATTTTAAAAAAATCAGATTAAAAAAAATTTAACCTACTTTACGGTTAGTGACGTACATTCCTAACAATTGTCCGTGAACATATGTTTTACAATGACAGTAATAATACAGACATGAATCACCATCAAGAATTACCATTTCAAAATGTACAGATGTCATAAAAATTGGCCCAAATTATTACTTCAAGAATGATTGCAACTGTAAAGTGAATTAAAAGTAAGTGCATGTGTATGCATGATTATTGCATAAAGGAAAAAGTGGTAGCACTGAAGCATGCTTCCTACTCTTATCCTGTTACAATAACAATTATCATTTATGATTACAAAACTTACTTCTCATTTCCTCAATGATTATTAAATCTGGAATTTTAAAATTCCCTTTTATCCCTGTCCAAGAGCATTGTGCAGCTACATCACCAAGAAATATTCTGGATAAACACCTTGATAATTTTCCTGCGCCGGATCCTCGCACAATCTAGAGCATATTTCTCTAAAAACAATTATTATTAGGAATAATTTTTTGAATTAACAGGAGAATAAGTTTTACCAATTGTATTTTGTAATTTTCCTGGTTGATGTTTTTCTTCAAATATAATTGTCCTCAGTTTTTTTTTAATGGTAGTTTATTAGTTAATTCATTGAATTCCAGTTGATTACGTGCATTGATTGACTTCATTTTTAATATCAAATCAATTTGAATCAAGTACATTCATTTGTATTTTCAAATTAATCATATTCTCCATGAGTTTATCGTTTGCTATATTAGTAGAATCTGAAAAACAAGTAAACAATAAACACACCATTAATTCCTTTCTTAATTTTCATCTGAATAAGTTGCCAAGATTTTGACACTGGTTTTTAACATATAGGATATGTTAAGTTTAACACTATCGAATTTTGAATTTGGGACTATTTCTACCTTCTGAACTTTTCTATTTGGCATTTCAATGTAAAATAAAAAACAAGGGAACCTTCCACTTTAGCAAATTTTAACAGTTCGTTTTTTTTTTTTTTTGACACCCTCTACATCAAATTGTAATTTTTATCATGAGAATCCTATTTATTTAGGAAGATGTTAGGAAGCATTATTTTGAACATTTACTTTAATTTGAATTTTTATTTTTTAATTGTATTGTATTATAAAATTAGATATAAATAACACTGACGTAGTTTTCCACGAAACACCAAAACACTATATACTGCACTCGACGCGCGTTTCGCCAACCAAGTTGGCATCATCTGGAGATGATTAAAACTGTTTTAATCATCACCAGGTGATGCCAACTTGGTTGGCGAAACGCGCGTTGAGTGCAGTATATAGTGTTTTGGTGTTTCGTGGAAAACTACGTCAGTGTTATCTTCACATGAAAGGTTTCAACCCACTCCAGGATTAGCTATAAATACCTAATTTTTTGGTCTTAGCTTGTTGAAGGACCCACAATTAATGAGATTTTCTTTTAACCTCTTGAAAATAACTTTATTAGATTGTCTTCTTTCTGGATAGTGACTGAAATATATTTCAGATGAAATATCACAATTGTTATTACTTTGAATAAAGCATTTTAGCATATCATGTTTCTCGTAATTTTCGTAAGACATTTTTATTTTTTCGATTAAATAGGGTGTAATTATGACGGAAACAAAATTATTAATATGCAATTTACTGACAAACGGATAAACACTGTCATAAATGACACACGCCTACTTGGAATAAATATAAAAAAAAAACGCAAATAGTAATCTACTAAAAGATTATTTTCGCTATTAAATACTTATACATCAAAAGCGACTCCACATATGATAGATGGTTTCAAAGAGAAAAAAATTTCCTTTTTAACTAAACCATAGCCACCTATGATTTCCATTTAACAAAATACAACTTTATGCCATAATTCGAAATTGCACCTTTTTTTTTATTTTCTCGAGGTCACTGTATTATACAGAAAAAATTGCCTGAAGAATGTAAAACGTTTTTTTCATAACTTTACAAACAACCAAGATATTAACATGTGTTTAAAAGTCGAAAAATTGAATTTTTTTCTTTATAACTCGAAAACAAAAGACGATAGCAAATTTTTGTATTCGCCAGTGAATTTGTCTCAAAAAAAAAAGAGATCGAGAACGTGTCTTCCATTTTATTGTATCTCTTACAGTTACCGAGTTACCCTATACAAACATCGAAATTTGCCCACCCTGTACTTTTCAAAGAGCTGTAGATTTTCTATCAAAATACTTTATTATGCATGCTCAGAATTGTAGCAAATAACAGGAACGTATGTTTTCTGATGTTATGAAAGCAGTGCCGACCGCTACCAAATAAAGTAGCAATTGATCGATTTGAAAATTTGAAATTGATGACATGAACGCCAGCCTTCGTGATATCAACTATATTGTGGAATAAACGTTGATGAAATAAAGAAAAACAAACGATAATAAAACCCTGACAAACAAACTATACAAAATGTAACTAAACGAATATAAACAAATAGCATTACACGTTTCGTCAAAGTGCGCTTTTCAGCAACCAAGAGGCGACGTCAGAGCTTAAATTCCCAATAAATATATAACAAATTGCATACCAGGGCTCACAGAGTGAACTATATAGGCGCACGGTGCATTATATAAGTATACAAAATGCATTTATACAGGATGTCCCATATGTAATGGTACACAGAGCAATAGCATATTTCTTCCGTAAAAATGTTGCAATTTTCCAATCTTACCTTAGTCTAAAGTTAATAGTAAGATATAATTTGCAAAAGTTAATTTTTTTTGAATTTTTTTTTAATAACTTAAAAAATCAATATTTTAACAAAATTTGATGATTGGGAAATTTTTGAGATGAGGAATTCAAATCTATTCATAGTTTTGTTGTTGTTTCTATAGGGCGTCTCCTACGGTACTTTGCATGTCTTTAAAACGTCACAACTTTTTTTGCGCCTTAGTGTATCTTTCTTTTAATGAAAATACCTGTTTTCGTATCTTTTTACGTAAAAAGAGTATGTATACCTTGTAAATGTCGCTACGAGTAACAGTTTTCGAGATATCTGCCTTTAAAAATGCAGTATTTCAAAATATGATGGATGTACAATTTTTCAAAGTAGGCTCTGATTAAAACAAAAATAGTAATAGACGTTTTCAAAATTAATTTCTCTTGTTTGTCAGCATTTTGTGTGTTTATCGAAAAATATCTACAAAATTAAGTTTAAAATGCTAAGGCACAATTTACTTTCAAACGTAGAGATGCGAGATATGGTCTGCGTATAAGCGCAAATAAATTTTAATGGGCGCATAACTTAACGCCGATATTTGGAAATGTATCCAAACAGGACACTATCAGATTTTAAGTATTTTTATAAAATCTTTAAAATAGATTTGGGGGAATCTGATGCCTTTCGTACCAAAAGAGATACCGTGGAACGCCCAAAAACTGTTATTGTAAAACAGGAAGATGAAATATTGGTCCACGTTACAGAAAACCCAGAAATAAGTAAGAGGCGTATAGCTGCGGTTACTGGAATAAGTAAGGCAACAATTTTAAGTATCTTTTATAAAGAAAAGCTTTATCCGTACCATTTTACGCCTGTTTAAAATCAGCTGGAGGCCGAACTTCCAGCCAGGTTACAATTTGCCCTTTACTTTTATGCCCAGAAAAACGGTGATCCAATGTTTTTATATAGTGTTGTTTACGGACGAAGCCATGTTTACACATAGAGATGTATTTAACTTGAGAAACAAAGATGCATGGGGAACAGAAAATCAGATCTTAGTAACTGAACCCCACTCTCAACACGAAATAGTATTTGGTGTGGAATTACTGATAACTATGTTATGGGACCGTATGAGTTACCACCTATTTTAAACGGTGAATTTACTCAAGTTTCCTCCAAACTCAGCTGGTCGATTTTTTGGACGAGCTACCACCGAATTTAAGACATATATTTTTCATGTGCTCTAGCACATTCTAAAACGGTCAGACACTACCTAAATACTCATTTTCCTAATCGCTGGATAAGTCATGATGGGAGCCAAACGCTTTGGCCTGCGCGGAGCCGCTCTTTTAATCCATTGCATTTTTCGTTTTCGTATAGGCCCCCCCCCCCCCATACGCAAATGCAACGGATTACCCCGGACCCCCCTATATGAAATCTATTGTGTATGAAGATACAATAAATACCCGAAAAAATTTTAGAAACAGGTCGCCAAATGTGTTGAAGTAAATGGAAATCACTTCGAATATTTGTTACCCAAGAGATCTCTTTTTTGTTAATTATTGTTATCTATTTATTTTTGAAGTAAAATTTTTATCTAAATAAAACATGTTTTTTAAACACACCGTTTATTTAAGTCATTGTTTATCCTACTTTGCTATTGTTGGAATTTAGTAATTCAAAAAAATAAAAAAAGTAAAAGAATTTAATTTTATATTATTCGCTTCACTCTCAATTATTCTGTAAATCAAGCAATAGTAATAACATATTATTTATTTTAAAATAGTGCATTGAAAATTTTAAAAGCAAATATTTTGAAAACGGTTACTCGTAGCGACATTTACAAGGTTTACCTTTTTTACGTAAAGAAGATAGGAAAACAGGTATTATCATTAAAAAAGAAAGATACACTAAGGCATGAAAAAGTTATGACGTTTTGAAGACGCGCAAACTGCCGTAGGTGGCGCCCTATGGAAATAACAACAAAACTGTGAATAGATTTGATTTTCTCGCCTCAGAAAACCTCCGATCACCAAACTTCGTTAATGTATTGAAATTTTTTTAAGTTATTTAAAAAAAATCAAAAATAAAATAATTGACAACCTGGTTAACTTTTGGACTAAGATATGTAAAATCGCAATATTTGTACGTAAGGAATATGCTATTGCTCTGTATACTATTACGTATGAGACACCCTGTATAATGCCCTGCGCTTATGATAGAACTATTAACGACTGAAGTTTCGACAAAGGGTCGATAAGCAAGCCCAGGTAAACAATTTTTTATCTGCTTATATCAAATGAATAGAGTATAGATGGGTTTACAATCTTTTATCTCAAGTGACTTATGTTATCTCAAATTTGCTGGATAAGCCAAATTCTCTATTTTGTACTGACAGTCAACGCCAAAATCTCGTTATTAGATGGCGTTATATGCCTTGCCTACAAGGGAGTCCTTTTAATGGACCATATCAGTGTGACGTCACATAATTATGTGTTGCATAATTATGCAACCTGCGTAAAAGAGTCATGACACACTGGTTGCCTATATGCAACACTTGAACTTGACCCTTATGCTCATGAATATAAAATACATTTTTAATAGTTAAAACACAGCACAGGTTATTATTAATTATATAACGTTCCAACTAATGTGGTTTATTGGATTAACCTCTTAATAGTAGCTTATTGCAATCATTACTCATCTGTATATCTCGAATGATGTTTTATTCAAACTGCAAATATACTCACTCTACTATTAGTAGTTTTATATCTTAATTTTAGGTTTAGGGGAATGACTATTATAGTAGTTTTTACTATTTTTCCTATATAAATTATGAGCCCATCTTATTTATTTTAAAATAAAGAACTGCTGTCTAGTTAGCTTTTTCAAATCACCCATAACCCAACAAAATGTTATATAATATTAAAATCTATAAATGCTCTGTGCTCAGTATAATCTGACGTATTGTACAGATATACGCATACATATTATTTTACAAACAGTATTGAATACTAAAAGTAATAAGTGCCTAAATACAAGATACCAAAATCGTAATCCTCTCATTTTATTTAACTGAAGATTAAATAAAGTAGCCACATATTTCTTGATGATTTATAAAATTTATATCATATAAACAGAAGTGTTTAAACTTTAATTGCGATTGCCCATTAGTAAAAGATTAAGCTTAATCACTGCTCTTTGTATGATGCAAATTTTATAAATCATCAAGAAATGTGAGTAGCTACCTTATTTAATCTTCAATTAAATAAAGTGAGAAGATTACGACTTTGGTATCTTGTGTTCAGGTATTACTTTTAGTATTTATTACTATTTGTCAATTAGTATCACATCTCTATTATAATACTTTTGGATTTTAATACCTTTATTAGTACATAACTTTTATTTTAACACAGAATTGATCTAAAATGAAGAGAGTGACATGTTAAAATAAGTATAGTAAATATTTTGAAATGAAATATTTTTGAACTGTATTAACATTTTATTATTAAAACAATATTAAGTATGGTTTCGCCTTATGTAACCTCGATTTTTAATACAGCGTATTACTATATAAAACAAAGACATCATAGTTTGTAATACTTTCCCATAAATTCGATAAAGAAAGTGTGATTAAATTGTACTTTACGCAAAAAAACTAAATAATCGAAATATTTTCTGGGTTTATACATGAAAAAATGCATTGTTTGATTTTTGATGAAATCAACATTTAAAATTTAATTTTCCAGAGGTAGTTTAAAAAGAATTATAATAATGCACGTCCATTTTTTTCTTATACGTAACGTATTTTTAATTTAATTAATTTAAGTTGACTTAATTGAAATTTAAAATATTTGAGAAAGAAATTCAGTAACAGTTATTTACGATTCAAACTATAGAAATAAATTAGGTGTTATTGTTAAATACAAAATTATGGTACATGCGGAGGATGTACCGATGTGAGGATGTGGGCATCAAAAAGTCGTCGCACGGCCCTGAAACTCAACAACTAGGGCAATCGATAAGGAGAAACACCCGTAGAGTAATCCGTCGCATCCCTCTCGGTTTCAGAGTGCGTGTATTTTTCGAAATAATGTGATTTTTCTTAAAAATAAAGAGTGACAGACTGAATTTTAACATAAACGCCCACTGCGACCTCTACAGGTCACGTTCTAAGCCTTATGTACTTACGTAACTTCCGGAAGGGATCAGATATGGTGGAGTACGTCGATAGGATTGGTGAGTTGGTAGTACACATGAAATAGTTTACTCTCTGTCTAATAAAATATTCTTCCCCAAGTGCTAAATGCGAGCGTTTCTGGCCCTCTCTAATAGCTTTTAAAAATACAAGTAGTATTGTTGGGTTATGAATTCAAATTCACAAGAATAGAATGTGCTTGCATTGTTAATATTCCGGTAATGTAATAAATATGATTAGTGCCACAAACAGCATTAACATTTAATGAAATATGAGTACACGTTTTAATATTTAATTCTGTTATAAAGCTGTTCATTGCATATAAAAAAAATTAGACGAAAGCAACTAAATTTTTTTTAGTAAAAATAAAAATATGAATTTAACTTATAATTATTCTTATAATATGTGACCGCAGCATAGGACTGAAATTTATTATGCAAATACTGATAAATAAATAATAACTATGTTACATATTTTATTAAATATCTAGTACAAATTATTAAAAAAAGTTAAATGTTAAGTCAACAAATAAGCAAACAAATGCAAAAAAATATTTATATAACTTTTTCTCATTATTTTTTATCAGATTACAATACCCATAACTACTTTGCGAAATCATATAGCATAAACAGTTTTGTATTTGTGGTAATAAGTATTTTAAAAGCCGGTACTTTCAGTCTCGGTTAACAGCAATAGGATGATAATATGCAAAGAAACCATTGTTGTAACAATGAGAGAGAGAGAGAATTTATCATTCGTTTAGTTTTAATCGAGACTTAAAGTACCGGCCATCAGTGAAGTAGCAAGTTAAATCACCTGGTATCATTACCACCTAAAAACAAGACCTCTGTGCTGATGCAAGAAACCTGTCTACGTCACACCCGCTGGGCCAGTAATTCGAAAATCTACCACGCAATTGCACGTTTTCAGTATAAGAGAACAGTAATTTACACGTGTTAATTATGGATTAGGTACATTCTAGCTTATTATTTGTTTTTTCCGAGAGTTTTCATGCTATAAGTAACGTTTTTTTTTTAGTTAAATTTTCAATGTAGAAGATCATAAATATACCCTATAAAATTCAGTGTATCGGGTTGTAATGAAAATTATAAGAATGTTTCGACCCATTCTTGTGTGTTTTTTCCGAGAAATAAAAGCTTGTGTAAAAAATGGATTTCGGTTATTCCAAGAATGTTTGTTATTTCCTCGCGAAAAGTAGTAGAAATGGTCATTATATCTAATAAATTAATGCAAGGCCATGAGACAGAATTTCTGAATATTTATAAGAGGGATGATGTCACTCATTTTGTTTTAAATTACTTAAGTAAAAATGGATTTTACTAGTAGCGAAATTCATAACCCGGAACATATTACAAATACTATACTAACTAGCACCACAAATGCTTTACATAAAAACTATTATGACAAGACTACTGACCGTTTAAGTAAACCTAAATAACGAAAATTTAATATATTAACAAAATTATTCAAACCAGCCCGATACACTATAAGTTTTTGCAATTCAGTATTTTAGTAGCAGTTAAATTTTGGTAGTTCAAAACATATTTTGGTAGGTAAATGTAAATAAAAATAAGTACACATTGGTATAAATTTTCTAAAAATTAAATTGTATAAGCCGTTTTTGGTGATAATTAATCATTACGATATAATCAAACACATTTTACTTTGTTAACTCCAAGAAGCAGTTTAAACTTTTTCGAACCATATTTAAGAGTCAGATCACCACAATGTTCCAAATTTAAGAAATCCTCAATACCATATGTGTAGAAAGCTTTAAATTAAATTTATTAGAATCAGTAGTTTTTAAATCTGACAAGAGTCAGGGAAATTATTTACTTCATGACCAGTTAGACCATTCTTCAGTCTTTGATGTTTTTAAACTTTAAATCTTGTTTATTAATCCTAATATTAAAAAGCTCTTATTTATTGACTTATTGCCTCGTAAACTGTGTTTAAAATTTTCCATTAAAATATATTTTATTACTTCGTATCGATTTTCTAATTTGCTTGTTTGAAATTTAAATTATTAATTTTTACAATGGTTTAACATACGCAAAAAAGAAAGGAATGAGGTTCGATGTAGGGACTTAGTTCACGACTGGCAACCCCGTTTTTACAGGAAGCTCTTACTAAACGCTAAAAATAATTTAGCGCTGTTTATTATTATTTGTTTTTACTATCCTCACGGCTAAGTACGCTGGCTCGCCTGGACTAGCGGTTGTGACATCACACCGCAGCACTGAGGCCTTGTTTTTAGGTGGTAATGCTGGTATTAATTAGAGTGACTCGTCAAAATGATCCCGATCAAATAGCTTCGTCAAAATAGCCCCAATCTGCCATTATTTAGAATGCGAGATTGTGAGTACATGGTGTGTTTTGAGTGGTGTCCTTAAGAGTAAACGACAGTATTTTAAAGCGTCCTGTCACAAATTTGAGCGTGTTTCCATTTGAAAATATCTGATGTGGCCAGCACATAACTTTCTTATACCAGTATATATTATCCTGATCTAAACAAATCATTCTATTTAATAAATTCCCAACCCTTCTTTTTCTTGCCTAAAACCCAAAAAATTTGTACTTAGATTCTATTTATGCTTCATTTACCTCAATTAACTTTTAATAGCGTACCTTGAAATGTTTCATTAAAATTTTTAAATAAATAATTATCAGCGTCTATGATACTGTCAGCAATAATTCATGTCATATATTTTAATAATTTATTTTTATTGATATTGACATTTTTGTAACTAAATTAGACATTTCTAATGTCAAACTATTAAATTTACCTTAACCCCATTTTATGAGGTCAAATATGTAAAAAATTTCAGTTACATCAGCTTTAGTTAAGTACTTGAAAAATATATTATATTGGCTTATAATCTTTCATTAAAAATATATTTTTTTACTACTAACCTGAGAAATCACCATTATTTACTCCATTTCTCTAATGAGAAGTAGTATTTCTCTCCCTAGGTAAAAAATTATAATAAAAAACCACCTAGGTAAATAATGAAAAATTTTCTATATTTTTAATCAACCGAATGAAAACTTGTTAACTTAATTCTAAGCAAAAAACAAATAAACTCGGAAATTCAACACCGGTAAGTGGTATAATGAAAATTATAAAAAATTATTTAAAATTATAGTTAATTGTACAACTATGGCAAATCATATGTATTCCTGTATTAATAGAATCTAACATTTGTAACAGGTATATTTACTTCTGTATTATGAATAGTTTTCATATTCTGTGAACATTCATTTACACTTGGCACTAAATCATCACTAACCTGGAAGTTTTCTAGTCAGTTTGACAACTAAACTCCCAGACTATTTGATATTTCGAAATATTTGAAAATAAATGGGAAATGACTAATATCAAAATCTAATCAAATCAAATATGGTAATATGTCAATGTTAGTAGTAAAAAATTCTATATGTACTTCGGTTGAGAAGGCCATTATAGACCTCGCACATTATATAAAGTGCTCGGTAAATAATAGCTCATTTCTCAACCTAGGTATATAATTAAAGCTGGCCGAGGTGGCTGGAGTACAGCCACGGTCTTGCTGGCGTCACACGTGCCGATTTAGAAGTGATTTACGCTGCAGTCTTATTTGAAAGGTTAATGCGTGAGTTTGTACCTACAAATTATACATAATGTCAAACGCGCCAAAGGGGTAAAAAACGACCGTACGCGGACACAGTGAATAAATTTATCGATGAATTTCCGGACTTATTCTATCAAAATAAAAAAATGGCATGCCTTTGACAACTCAGTTTATAATTAATTTATTGTTAATGTTAATAGCCTGTAATATTCCGCTACACATACTGGATAAACAACCATTTCGGGAGTTTTGGAATAAATACAATCCCCAGGTGAACTTACCAAGTCATACATGTTACGTAGATATATTCCAGCTGTTCGTGAAGACATTGTAAATAGGATTAAATATGGATTAAAAATACGGCTCTGGTTATGTATTGACGAGACGACAGATTGTAAAAAAAAATCTATTTTAAATATTATAGTACGTGTACTGGACCCTCTTAAACCAACATTTCCACTTTACTAGCTAGTAAAAGACTAACTGCGTGTACTGGCGAAATAATTACGCGTGTGGTGTTGGAGACATTCGAAAAATTTGAACTTTCAACAAGTCAAGTATTGATGTTTGTGACTGATGGTGCCGCGACAATGCGCGTGGTAGGCCGTTCTCTTCAAAGAGACAATTGTAGGTTTTTACATATTACGCGTAAAGTGCATGCGTTACATCTTGTGGCAGAAACGATTCGAAAACGTTTTCCAGAGGTAGATGCATGAATTGCAAATACAAAAAAAGTATTTCTCAAATCCCCTAAACGGCTTCGAGCATTTCACAGCTGGCATCCTTGAACCACCAGAGCCGATTCTTACAGCTGGGGAACGTGGTTGAAAGCGGCTTTTTATTATGCTGAATATTTTCAACAAATAAAAGCGTGATACTACAGTTCAACCCTAACAAGGCTGCAGCTATTAGGGAAAGCCAGACAAGCTTTCAAGATGTTTCCCTTGGAAACAGATTTAAAAACTATTAATAACAATTATAGAGGACTACACGACGCAATAGAAAAATTGCAAAATAGTTCGTTGTCGTTAGCGGAATCGCTGCAAATAGTGGACGACGTAAATACACAGCTACAGGCTATAAATGACGCAAAAAATAATCGCGTTAGTGAAAAAATTCGAGAGTGTATTACAGAAAGATCCTGATTTTAGCAAATTAAGACAAATTTGTGATGGTGCATCTACAACTTCGTTAAGTGAGTTCACAGATGTTTTACTTATGCCTGTATTACATCCGTAGGTCGAACGGTCATTTTCAAAATACAAACATATTTTTTCACCAAAGCGAACATCGCTGACGGACAGCTGTAGAAACATACCTGATGCTATTATACTATAGATCTTCCCCACCTTTGTGATGACACAACTACTTTATAAATCTGCTTAAAAGGGTGGTTTTATACAAATTTTTATAAAATGTAAATTATTGTTAAAATTTATTTCCATTTATTGTACTTATTTCAAGTATTATGATATGATGTAAACATATGAGTCATATGACGGCTCTGTCGGCCAGGTGACCTCGGCCAGCTTTATATATAATATACTATTTTTGTAAAGGCAAATACAAAAAAGTTTGGGTCCCGTAGACCCCATTTTAGCTGGCAAGTTTGCTCATCTCGAATTTTTCGTGTCTTTGGCCTTTAGAACATGTGTACCAAATTTGAAAGCTTTACCTCAAAAACTGTGGCTGTTATCGCGATACTACAGACATGCGGACAGATTTTTTCATAAAGTTATTTTTTTTCATTATAATTCGTCGAGTTAGTCCAGAAATGCAAAAAAATTAATTTTTTTTCCAAAATTGTACTTTTTTTCTTATTCATTATGTCTCTTCTGGTGGTATCACATTCATCAAATTTAATGTGTCACCTAAAATGTTGTTGAAAATCTTAACTGCCAGATTTGGGAAGTCTCCCATTAGTATTTTTTAAGTTATCACGGATAGACACATCCCCACACACACACACACACACACACCACGAGAGAGAGCAAGACATATTCGGAAAATAGTCAGAATGTATTCAGGAGGGTTCAAAACGTATATATCAATCAAAATCTCGAGGTCAAAAAAAATCACGATTACTATAGTATAAGTATAACTCAAACAATATTAAGTTATTCAATGTTTAATCAGTTGTCTAGAAAGTCTGCATATATTTCAACACGGCCGGAATGTTAAGAGATAATTAGTTAGTATTTAGTTTACATTACTATAAATTGTCTATTTTATCATATTAACGATGAAAAGATAAGTCAAAAATTGATTATTAAAAAAACAGAATAATAAATTTGCAGAATAAAAATTTCAAACCAAAATAGTTTTAAATAATGCTATGCCATCCCAAGTGATCAAGATATATATTATGTACTTTTTCATTGTCTTGGACGCTGTGACGTTAACAATGAAAGCAAAATGGCAGATTCGCTATTTTCGCTGCTTATCTGTGTTGGGCATTTTAGGGGGTATTTTGTCGGGGCTATTTTGTCGGGGTTTTATTAAATAGAACGCTAGTCGTATATGAAAGTTACATAGAAATATCTTGATTTTATTATACATTTTAATTTAAGCACTGAAATAAACTCGACAACTCCTGTAATGCAAATTCACATGAATATATTCTTACTTTCAAAGTCAAACTTATCAATACTTGTTAGATGCGATATTATCGTTGTACAAAAATTGGTTGAAATAAATACGATTTATCTTCACTTAATTAATAACATTGTTTCGAGTTATCGAAATTGCTAATGTACAGATTTCAACACTTACGTATTTATGAATAGGTAAACAAATAATTATCATATTTGTTCTCTTTCTCATTTTAGGCTGTAAGTACAAATTATGACTTTAACACATGTAATATTTGTCCTAAAGAATACACATGTAATATTTGTCCTATAAGAATAAAACGTATTTATTTGATTTGATTTGCATCCTCACATATTGAAAACTTGTTGGTGCCTTTCAATTTTATGATGTTTGTTTTCGTTTAGAAACACTTTTAAAAAATTGAAACCATTTCAATAGCAATATTTTTCAATATTCGGCAAAGTTCAGATTTTGAGCAATTTCAAACAAAAAGTCAAATCATACCGAGAAAAGACAATTACTGGTAAGATAAGTGGCTATCTGAAAAACAGGTTGATTCATAAATGACAAATAAAAATTGTGTAAATTAGAGAATAAAAAAAACAAATCTTTGAAAAATCTTTATGATTAAAATGGAAGTAATTTGGATTTTTCTCTCAAAAATTAGTTTAAATAAAAAACCCTCTTCTTTTATGTAATGCCATTTATTGGATATTTAATTAGGTATTAATATATATATATATATATATATATATATATATATATATATATATATATATATATATATATATATATATATATATATATATATATATATATTCCTTAATTTTGTTACATATCTAAAAAATGTTTATATCCACAAAATATTTTTTCCTCGTTTTTTATACATTTAAATCTTATTGTTACTACATGTACTAATCACTTTTTTAAATATTTATGTTATTTACTTTGGCGTTTTGCAACTATATATTTTTATTCAAAAAAATTTATTTTCATATTATCGATATTTTATATAATGATATTAATATCTACAATTTTCCATATTGTTACAGTTTTGTTACCTCATGATGTGAAATATATATAATTCACGAAACCGGTAGCATTAATAAAAAAAATTTTGACAAAAGGACCTTTTTTTTCATTTCCAATAATAATTTATTGGCATACGTACATATGTAAACATGCATGTTATAGTGTTTCGAACGCTTCGTTTCCAAAAAAATCTGTGGAACTTTCATCCGCTCTTAATGAAGTGAAATAATTATTAATTCTATCATTAGAACGATAGTATTTTCAAGCTACCATATTTTCCGTTCTTTTATCATAGGCTCTATACATTTACGCCACTTCTCTGCATTTACTTGTTTCAAAACCTCTTCAAAATGATTCCGACCATTTTTCAATTTGAAAGTAGTATTTTTTCTTGTCAAATAACCTTTCACTTGGATCATACTAATTCTATCGGATTAAGTATGCAGTGACAGGGTGGTATAAAAATACAGTAATACCTCGGTTTTTTGCCACATAATAAATTAATAAACGTCTTAATTGATATACTAAACATTACATAATACATTGTGGACGAACTTTAGCTACAAGAGCTATTCAACCACTTAACCCAAATATAAGGCAAAAATATAGAACAAAAGAAAAAAATAAAATTGTACAGTGTAAAGTGTTAGAATAAATACTAAAGCAATAAGTATTACATATGTACTAATTAATTAAGCTCCATTTTTGTTTCTAAAATAAGACGTACCAAAAGACTTAATTTGATTAATAATATTATTATAAAAAAGTACTATATTGAAACTGAATCTTTGAAATACTGCAGTGAATTATTGTGGCATATTTAATGAAATGAGAGCTGCAGCTCTATATTGCGGGCGGCAATAATTTGATTCCTAAAAACAATTTTTTCCTTAAGGTATGAAAAGGTGAAGTTAACAGTAGTTATAAGACGAAAACGAATAGTTGATAATTGAATGTTTTTCGACCATTTGGACCCGACTTTTATATTATGCATCCAGACAAGGATAATGTAAATTAAAACATTAATAAAATAAAGGCAGTACAAAAGATTCATATAGTTTCTTCGAGGTTTGCAAATTTAAAATAAATTTATTAATATTAAATGAATTTTTAAACATAGTATTTTATCTCATTTGTCAAAGGCTCTCGAAACCTTAGATTGGTATCAAAAATCACTCCCAAATTTCTAGCAGTTTCTATAAAATTAAGTGGAACATTTCCAACATTTGTTTTAAAATTTTCTTTTAACCGCGAATAGACGAACCTCTGAGAAAATAACATAACAATAGTTTTCTGTAGATTACGTTTAAGATTGTGTTCTTTACAATATGTGTTAAGAGCTGACAAGTCACTAGTAATAACATCACTAACCAAGTCAATATCATCTTCGGATGGATTAAACGTACATATATAAAAGTCAAAGGTGTAAACTAAAAAAAGTAATGAGTCTAAAATAGACCTTTGATCTGAATTGATTAACAAGACATTATTAATAAAAAGAATATAGAGCATAGGTTCCAACACGTTACCTTGAGTAACTCCATTATTATTAAAAATGTTTCAAACTTAACACTATTTAAAGGAACTTCGAAATAATAATAAAGTTTTAGTAAGAGAATATCTTTGCTAACAACTTCAAAAACTCATTTAAGAAAACAGCTACTACAACCTCAACAGTGTCAACTGAATATTTAAAATCATTAATAACTCTTTGTAAAGCCGTTTTACATGAATCCAGATTGATTTTCTTAAAGTTCTTTGTATTATTTATAAAATCAATAAACTGATTGTAAAGTACTATTTACAATATTGTTTCTACAGAAGGTATAGTATTTATGGGTCTATGCTCTTGGGCTAATTTTGTTTCTACAATTTTTACTACGGAAATCACTACTGATGTTTTCAATATATCAGGAACATCTCCATTATCCAAGGACGTGTTTATAATATGTTTCAGTGGGTAACCAATTAGAAATTTTATTATTTCGTCGTTCGAGGATAACTTTACACAATTCATTGATATTCGTAGTTGTACATTTTAAAACTACCTATTCTAGAAAAAAATATAAGGCAATATTTCAAAATTCTATTTACTGATAAATAAATATTAAATTGTAATTTACATTTTTCTGACCACAAAAATAATTTAACAAATTCTGAAATAACATTTATTTTTGTTTAGTATAAAACGATTTTCATCAAGAAAGGCATCAATTAACACATTACATGTATTCTTTGCTAATAAGATCTCCAAATGAAGATGGTAAAAGAGTTATACTGAATTGCGGCAGTATAAATAAAGAAGAAATATTATTATTATTAATGTTCTTAATATTACAATTATACCAACTTGGTTGCCGAAATATCTTTCAACGTTTTAGGAAACTACTTCGTTGTTATAAAATCTCTTAATTACAAGCTATATTATAATCTTGATATGTTTCTGCAGGAATTTGATGACATTATATATTAGTGAATTTTCCTTAGCTACATTTTAAGAAAGCAGCGGTTCAGTATTTATATATAGGTCACGTGCACTCTTTATTTCATGCCATCAAGTTTTATAACTACAATCCCAACGAGCGTCCCTCGAAGAGAAAATAAAAATAAAGTAATCTCGTCAAAAGTTGATCTAAAGACGTGGAACAATCTATATAGTAAACTTTGGCGATTTATTGGGTATCGATGAGCGTTTTTGGCATAAATTTTATCGCATTTTTTGTGTGATTTATATCAGACGGAATCCTACAAGGATGTCTGTAATAACCAAACTATTTAAGCTTTTATGTTTCCTGCACAATAATATTTCAAGTTTAGTTCTGATTTTATCTACTTATGTTCTTTATTAGAGTAGACGAGCTGCGAAGCAAATTATAAAGCCATGTCAAAAATGCATTTCTTAATAATGTTTTCAGCCGTCATATACTGTACCAACATTTATTTCCATTCGGATCAAATAAATCATCATTTTGTACTACCAAAATTTTGTTTTTCTAATAACAATGTACCTACATCCATAAATTAAATTGTTGCTGATGTTTTGATAAAAATTATTATCATCTTCTATAACCTTATTTAAAAATAATTAAATAAATAGAAATAAATTCGTATCTTGGTTTAAGCAAAATAAATTAAGATAAAGGCTTGATATCGTTTCCAAAAAAGAGCACAAAATATATGTAAAAAGCATATCTATACATAAATATAAACAAATGTTTGTTTAAGAACTTATTCTTAATTTACTTAATTATTTTAAAATATTCAGTGAATATATCTATAAAATTTTTAGAAATACCAATTAAGTCGACATTTTCATCAAGTGAACAACATAACTCTTTGAAAAGTGGACATATACTTTGCTTGTAATTTCGCCTACTAAATCTGCGTATGAATTAAAACAACTGTTTAGATAGTTAACCATTTCTGGTCAATTTTTTGAGTGCGAAATACATCTTTTCTGGTCTAGCTCGGTAAAGTCTTTTCCGATCCCTTATCACTTTTGATTGCCAATATCAGGGAATTAAGCATTCAAGACAACAGCGTCTGATATCTGTCAGTTAAATTTTATAAATTTTGTTTACAAACGATTTCCTGTAAAAAAAGTGTTTTGAAATAGCAAAAACGGTTGCAGAAAAAATATTTTACGTAACACACCCGGAAAGTGTCTACTAGTTTCGCCAGCTCGCCCAGTAAAGAATCACTTTCCGGTCTTGTTACCTAAATAACTATTATCGTATAGAAAAAGTTTAAAAGCGATTTACAGATTTATGTTGTTCACCTAATGAAAATGACGTCTTCACTATTTATAAATAACATCCTTATTTTGGACAATCTTTATAAATTTCTTTCCTTTGTTCTTAAATTCATTTTCTATTTATTTGGTGATTGTGGGCGAAAATTAAATTTTTTAAAGCAGGTTTACAAATTGTCTAGGGTTTTACAATTATTTATGGTATAAAAATCGAATATTAAAATGTAACAGGTTTTTTTAAGGAGAAGAGGACTTACCGCCGGGGTAAGATACTTTAGAAAAATAAAAGCAATTAATTTCTTACTAGGGGCCTGCAAAATAATTAACTAATCTAAAGATTTTTTGTTCATTGTATTTAGAGCAAAAAAAATGTTTCTATTTTGACCGTAGTATATTAATGAATCAATTTTTATTTTAATTTTTTATGGAAGAAGTCAGTTGATAGCTATATTTTTAATTTTCAGACATACTTTTAATACAGATATAATTAAAAATGATGACTATATTAACAAAATCTCATTTTTTTAAAAAAATATCGTTGGTTCTCTTCATCCAAATGCATCTTTTTTTAGAATTCTAGCCGAGGGGAAACCGCAGGTCAATGATTTTTGTTCCTAATTCCCATAATTCCCTTGCTAACTCCCATTAATTTCTAACATTTACTAATTAATTCATACAGTTCCTTACTAATTCCAACAATTCCTATATATTTCAAAAATTCCTCTGCAATTCTCTACTAACTCCCACAATTTCCTACTAATTCCGATTACTTTCAAAAATACGTTTTGGTTTTAAAATCTTATGATATTGAATAACTATTTTATATAATCATATGTAGGTATTATACTTTATTCAATTTTCATTTCGCATATTATATATGTTGTTAATAGTTAATACTGAAAATATATTCTTTAGAATTTAATTACATTTTTTGTATTTATTACAAAACAATGATTAAAATAAGATACACAGTTTTGATTATACAAAGGTTTTAATAAAACAATAAACATATTTCAAACAGAAAATCCTCAATTTAGTTTACTAATCCTGAAGAAAAGTGAAGAAAATACTCTTGAATAAAGTAAAATAACATCGCTATCTATTCACACATAGATAGTCTTTGAAAAAACCTGGACATTAAAAGTCATTATGCAGTCAAAAAAATATTGACTTGTTTTTTAGTAACTAAATAAACTGATAAGATAATTTCTCATTTCTTATATTCAAATTGTATGGAAATTAGCAGAGAATTGCAGAAATTATTAGGGAATTGCAGGAATTAGTATGGGTTGTAGAGGAATTGTGGGAATTAATAACGAATTACCAAGAAGTTTCAGAAATTAATAGGGAATTGGAGGAATTGTTAGGCATTAGTCACCGTGAGATTGCAATGTTTCCTGCACTTCTCACAACGAGTCTCACTATTTCAAAACAAAAGATGCAGCCAACGGAAAGCTATTAAATAAATATATTTCCAAATTATTTATCATTTGTGACCCATTGTATTACTACAGCATTTGGTATGTATTTTCTATCTCTATTATTTATATCATAATCATCGTATACGTCTCACTTTCGTGCATGATTGCAGTACGGGAAACAATGTATCCGACCTATTTATAGACGAGTTACATCTTATGTGTCGAATTGATGGGGCTCGTGTTGGGGAGTTCCAGCAATTCTTCTGCAATTCCCCACTAATTCCTGAAATTTCTTTGCAATTCGTAACTAATTCCCACAATTCCGTTAGAATTCCTTAATAATTCCTACAATTTCTTACTAATTCCTGCAACTACCTAAAAATTTCTGTAATTCCCCACTTATTTCCCTACAGTTCCTGGAACTTGTACAGGAAAATTCCTCTGTGAGTTCCCCCTTGATTTTAGCATATCTTTTGGGAATAATTTGAGCTCAACTTTATTAAAATCCAATAAATTTTTTTAAACGTAGTGTTAATATTATTTAAGGCAGGTGACCAACATAAATCTGCAAATCGCGCTTAAACTTTTTTCTATTCATATTAATAAAAACCAAAGCCTACTATATCATATTAATTCATATGCAAATTTAGTAGGTGAAAATATAGGCAAAACTAATATCTATTTTTTTAATTTGTTTGAAAGAAAAATTTAATATCGTTTACTTAGTGAATTTTATGACAGTTACTTTTCGTAGAAATAAAAATATAGTAGATATCAGTTTTTCCGTTAATTTCACATAGTAAAGATATATTGTACTTGTACTTAACAATGAAATAATTCTTGTTGTTTTTGGTTACTAATACCATCAACAGAAACAGTTTAAAAATGATTTACAGATTTATGTTCACCATCTGATCAATAGACCGCCTTAAAATTGTAACTGTAGGTAATCAATTGTATGCGTAGAATCATTAATACTAGTATGACAAAATCTAAAAAAACGGAATCGATGATAATTAAATAACTTTTTGTAAGGTTTGAGATGTCAAGTCACTTCTGTCTATAAAAATATAAGAATTGATAAGACAGGCTTATAAAAAAACACATTAAACACTTCAATAAACTTTAAACATTAACTTCCAAACTAGTTATTGTAAAGTATTTGGGCTCATTTTATTCACAGCAGACAATGCTGGAATTAATAAAAACCAAAATAAAAATTTCCAGTTTTATTTTCCCACACTGTACAAAAGCTTCCACTCATACAGGGTGTCCAGCGATCTATGTCTCAGAAACTATCAACACAATTTTTGTGAAACTTGTGAAGTTTCTAACTAAAATATTTTGGCAGTTCTGTCGCTTCCATGTACCGAAAGAACATCCATATTTTTATTGTCATTGTTGATTACTTGTACTATTTTAAGGTCACTTTGTAAAATAAACCTTACACTTAAAATTGATAGTTTTTGAGATTTCTTTTTTAAATTAATACGATCTAATGCAATTTTAAAATAGCATTCAAATATGTATCTAATATATTTATTGCACATGAAATTTAAAAATTAATAATATTTCCCATAATTTGGAAACTAAAATTATGTTTACTGCAAACTAAGATCTTATGGTACACAGAGATATTTGAACTATGTTTCTAACCTTATTACATTTAGAGCAAAAAGAGATTCAAAGTAAATAGGCTAGGTAGCATCAACTAAGGGGTGTTGATCTTCAAATACATACAGAGAGAAGTGAGCTAATTGCTAATTGCTATTTGAGTCGGTTGCCGAGCGACAGTGATTTAAGTCTCCTCTCTCTCCAATAATCTTCCTAAAATCCAGTCGTCCATGAAATATTGCGTGGGGTAGTAAGTGAAGCGGATTCTAGTAGAATACATAAAAATCCGTTGTTTCCTAACTAGGTACAGGTAGAAATTTAAATAAAATGGCAGTGGATTGTCTCCTATGGAAACTTTCATCAAAATTCATTAACCTTAATAATACTAATTTTAGTAATTAAACTGTTTCCCGAAATTTGACAAGAGACACTAAATCTTCTACTGTCGGGATTTTGTTACGTGAACTGATTTAAAATTTCTCCATGTTATGTACAGGGTGATCATTTTAAGTACTTCACTTGACTTCATTGCTTGGTTTTCCACTTAGGAAAAAAACTTCCAGAACTATGTATGTGTATTTTTTCTGAGGAATCCGAATTTGAAAAGAAAAATAATGAATGTTAAATTAAAAAGTTATGGTCGTAAAGTCGAAAAAATGCAAATATTATGTTAATGCGGGCATGTGATATTCCATTAATATTGCGTATCACACATATTTTCCACTTCCGGTTTAGTGATACATCCTGTATATTAAGCTTAGTTTAATGAAAATTTCTTTCCGATTTAGCAATAACAATATATTATCACTATATTAAATATGACATTGGGATTTATATTAAAAATAATAGCAATGCATCGTTCAATATGAAAGAAAATAAAAACATTTAAATTTTAAAACAAAAACCATATTCCCAAGAAGAAACAACAAGAAAATATATAGAAACAAGGTTCAAGAAATAAAAAAGAATATAAAACTTCTTAAAACCTATATATATATATATATATATATATATATATATATATATATATATATATATATATATATATATATATATATATATATATATATATATATATATATATATATATATATATATATATATATATATATATATATATATATATATATCATATATATATATATATATATACATACATATTTTATTTATAAAGAAATGTTCGCAAACATTGTTATTTTGCTACAAACGGAGGCGAAGGCATTAGAACAAATAAAAAAATTCAACAAGAAATACACTGCACAAAAGAATTTAGAGCAACGCTTTTTCTTTGTATCTCAATAAAATTCTAGCCGTAAATTTTATGCAAATAAAAAGTTTCTAATAGCTACACACACCTTTTATTACATTAAATGGCTAAAATAAAATTAACAGCATCAAACACTCTTAAAGCAAGCGTGATCTCAAATTAGCTGTAAATAGTTAGGAAGGCCTTGGTGAAATCAAGGAACAATTGAAAATATTTACTACTGACACTTTGACTTAAGCTAAGTGAAAATGAGGCATCTCAACGAGGTCATTCGTGCTGTAACTTTGATTGAAAATGGTGAAAGCATTCGACAAGTCTCGAGAAACTTTAACATCAGCTCCTCTGCTATTCAACACTTGTGGAATCGCTATCGTAAGATTGGTTAATACAAAAGGCGACTTGTACATGGTCATAAAAGAAAAATAACCTTACATCAAGATCGATTTTTGATCACTTCATGTCTTCGTAACCGTGTCTCTACAGCGAGGGATCTCCAAAATTTTCTCAGGAGGACGCATGGAGTGACTGTATCAGATCAGACATTAAGGAATAGGTTAAAGGAATCAAACTTAAGGCGCTTATTCACGATCAATCATGTTGTGCAACATTGTCTGTTGTGCAACATGATTGATCGTGAATCATATACATGTTGCACAACCTGTTTTGTAAAATCACAATCATGAGATATTTTTGGACAACAGACCTGTTGCGCAACAAATTTTTATCGTGAATAGTAGTGTTGTGCAAATTTTATTATTCTTAGACGTGTGCGTGTGTGTGTGTGTGTGTGTGTGTGTGTGTGTGTGCGGGAAAATACATAATATAATATTATATTTAATGAAATGTAGCGTCGTTTACAGAACAAAATTTTTTTGACTCGAATTTATTGATATGTATAGAGAATTCGATAGGAGAATACATGTAATAGATTGAACTAGCGTACTTTAACTGAATGTTGTGCAAAAAAAGTGTCAACGTGTGTACGATTTTGAAATAATAAAGTTGTACAACAAAATGTTGTGCAAATAATTATTGTGCAAAATGATTAATGGTGAATAGGCCCCTTTAAGGAAAAAATGACTCGTCTGGAAACCCAAAACACGACGCTACAGAATAGCTCGCCTGAATGTTGCTCGTCAGCTCGCATGGCAACTTCGACAATAGAGGTCTGTGCTGTTCACGGACGAGTAAAGATTCCGTATTACTCATTTCGATGGTCGTGTACACATTTACAGACTCTTAACTCTGTTTGCATAAAATTTACAACTGGAATTTTATTGAGGTACAGAGAAACATCTCTCTAAATTTTTTGAGCAGTGTAGATTTATTTATTAACAACTTCATTGTTTCAAACAGATGTAGGGAGGGATTTAATCAAATACAGTCGTTTCTGTTTGTAGGAAAATATTTATGTTATCGAACATTTACCCTATATAAAATTAATAGAATTACTTTGTTATTTGAAATAAATAAAATATTTAAATGTATTTGTTTTCATAAATGACTTTATTTTAAAATATTGTATATGTTGTTTTAAATTTGAATCATCTTAAACAGGTATGAAAGATAATGATTATAATATATTATAACGTATATTGCTGAATTCAGAAAGAAATATTCTTTAAACTGATTAAATATACAAGATGCATCACTTACAATAAAAAAGTTTAAGTAATTTCAGGTTAAACCGGAAATGCAAAATATGGATGTGACACGCATTTTAGATTCAGTGGAATATTATATGTCAATTTCCGCATTAATATACAGGGTGGCATTTTTTTGTATTTTCCGGTTTTTCCGCCATATCTTTTTTATTTAACGAAATTTGAAAATTTATTTTCAAACGACGTCGAAAGTTATTGAAAAAGTCGATCCTTAAAATACAAATAATGTCAATAAATTCTAAAACTTTTATGGCAGCCTAGTAAACACCCGGGAAACTTAGAACTAAGCAAATTTTGTTGAATAAATGGATTTTTAAGTCGAGTGAAGCTTTAGTTTATAAAAAGTTAAATTTTTTAATATAAAACTGAGGGTCGAGAATTTATCTTAACGCAAAAAATAATTTTGAAAAATAATAAAGTATGTAAGTTACTTCCTTACCTTGTCATCGGAGATCTCAAAAGATAATGTTCTTTAACGTTTAATTTTTTATTGTTAGACAACCTACGTCCGTAGGAGCCTGCTGGTGGTTTTTTAAATTTAATAAATAAAAAACAATGTAGAGTTTTACTGTGAAATCTGATGACGGAAGACTCCTCAAGCCAAAATTCACGAATGATAAAAACTGTCGAAGAAGTACTTCTGGTTTTCTGCGGTGAATGTTGTAAAAATACTTTATAGGTGGTGGACGCCGTCTTCGTGTCTTGGATACCAAAAAATAACCCAGCCTGGTGCTTGGAGAAATTTCTTAGTGTCTATCTTACGACTTCTGGGGCCCGAGTGAGATCTTTTACCTGTAAAACGGTCAGCGAAAGACTGTCCTAAGTGCTCGAGATCAGTTGGTATTTAATAATGTGGACCACAACCGGTTTTAAATTAATTATTTATTGTTCACGAAGGGATATCAAGTCTATATGAATGCAAAAAGTAAAAATTATACTAAAAAATTAAAGGTAGGACCACTATGCTTGTTCGTCAGTGTGGAGTGGTGTTGTCTTAACTTGTCTGAAATTTTATATTAATAGGGGTTGTGTCGTCATCTATTGTGATGTTAACATTATGTCATGTTTTGAAAGTGCGTAATAAAAATAAAAGCTACTCCACTCTAAAGCTTCCGATTTAGTAAAAGCTCCGACATGGCGGTCTGCCTGGCTGGTCTGCTACATGGTGTACCAAACTCCAATTTTACAAGTTTAGGTTTCGTATAGATAAATCGGGCGGTTGATGAGGCGCTGTGGAAACAATGATTGTCGCCTGAAATTATTATTATTATATTGTCTTAAACTACCTATTTTACTTTGCTATTAATTGTTATTTATTTAATTGACTGTAAAAATTAATTTTTGGGTGTGAGCGACTAGCATGTTTTAATATTTACATACAGAAATACAGAAATTTAGTGTTTACTATTTTATGATGGCTTTGGCTTTTATTTGCTTCTGTCGACCACTAAAATTGAAATTTTGTGGGGCCTCTCGTATTGTAATAAAATCATTCAGACCGGTTTGTTATTATTTCTTATGAACGCCTTTATGAGTTTTGGTCATTTCAATGTTTATAAGTGCGTTACGGCTCTCGTCGTCACGGAGCGGTTTTTTAATAAAAATTAATTTTACTATTTCGGCTTTTAAAACTCGGAGAATTGAGATAAAATTGCGGTTTGAAGTTTTGAATATGGTTTTTTATTCTTTATTTAATTTGCTAAAAAAAAAGTGGTGTGACATGTGATATTTTGTAGTTTCGGTCTCGAGCATTTTTTAAATGTTTCTAATGGCTGAGGGCCTTCTATGTGATCTGGGTGAAGTTTTGGTACATTATTTTTTTCGAGTTAAGTAAGTTTTTTTGTAGAATTTTGGTTCTAAAACATTTCACTCGAGTTACCATCAAATTACTGAGTGCCACTACCGCTGCTTAACTTTTCGTATCAAATACGAGTACTCTTAAGGCAGATCTACACTCGCCCCAACGTCTCCCTTGTTTCCGCGACTTTCAGAGTGTGTACAAATTTTAGCTTAAAAACAGTTTCTTTTTAAATCTCCAAACTTTATTTTTACTCAAGTTTAATTTTCGAGCCACCGCCCGTATACTGGAATTCCAATTGTTTCGAAATGCTGCAATAATCTATCTAATCGTTGTTTTAAAATCTGTTAATATTTCTTCTTATTTTGTCAGTCTATACTTAACAACGCGTTCACTGTTAATAAACGTGTTATTTATACTGGCAACTTTTTGATTAAATATTATGTCTGCGCCCTGTACACCATTCATTGAATATTATTGTCATTTCACAATAACATTTAACATATTGTCACCAACTATATATTATTTCTACTTCTTCAGGAAGTGCTAAGAGTTGACCTTTTTATAACAAGTTTTTTTTTAATGTTAGTTGTAGATTTTTGCTTTATTTTTTATTTACCATTAGAATAATTAATTGTAAAAAACAACATCTTATAAAAAAATTTAAGGAATGTTGATCGTGAATATCTCCAACAGTTAATGAAATATTTAACTGAAATCTTGCATACGGGGGTTTAAGGAATGTTGAACAAGAGTATTAAATTAGTCTTGAATTAAATTGCCATAATTTTTTTTTGATAAGTAATTCCTATTTTATCCTATAACACACACACCACTGACTTAAATAGGAAAATATGTTGTCTAGCATGTCATGGACCTCTACAATTCATAGAAATTTGAGGAAAATTAGTTTAGTACCAACTGAGATACTACTCTATTAGTACAAAATATTTCTGAAATATGTATACTACACTGTTGCAGTATAGAATGTTTCCACAAAATTGCAATGATATAATATTTTAGAAATATATCATAATATAATTAAAATTATTTTAAGGATATTTAAGAAATAATTGACAATCAATATACAACACGATATATTTAAAAAATATTTAGTAATAAATATATCGCAAGCCATATCAGTAATATTTAGGAAATAATTATAAATAAATATATATTACGATTACTGGTTTAAATAATAGGTCCTTTATCTCACAAACTCTTTATTAATGCTACCGGTCTCGTGATATTTATACTAAAGTATTACCACATATTCAGGCAACAAGACTAAAAATTGTTAGAAAACATTAGAAGAAAATAAAGTGAAGAAAAAATGACGAATATAAGGTTAAAATTGTAAATATAAAACTTACGTTAAAATACAAACAACAAAATACATCACTTTGAAAAAATTAATTTTAGACTGTAAAGTTAAAAGTTAAAACAAATTAAACTGTCTACAATATATTATCATCTGTTCATAGACTAGTGACAGGTAAATGTGGGGACCTCTATCTTAAAATACATATAAAGTGGTCTTTCAGTTATATGTCACCATGTGAGGTTTCTTACTACTATATTTAATAAGAATTAATTGAAAGTACATCTAAAATTCAAAAAAATAGCTCAACAAAACCGCAACAACCAACACTCAAACCCCAAAAAATCCTTCTTTTTGCAAAAATAAGTTCCGGATTCCGGGCGTTGGCCACCGCGGTCCCGGTGAGCTAGTTTTTTGGAAAAACAATTGTCGATGACACAAGACAAAACTAAAAACTATGTGGAGTTACAGAGCAAACATCAAAACAAAACTGAAAAAGTCGAAGTGGAATCAGATGTTACCTGTGAATTGAGTGATGTAACTGTGTTTGACTTGATATATCGAAGGATTTCTAAAGACTCCAAGTTATTAAGCAATCCGCCTCTATTAGCCAAGTGTAGTACCTCAAAACCAGTCTCTTGATTAAATGTGTGGCTCTCATTGAGTAAGTGTTCGGCATTTCAAAACAAGATTAAAAAGAACATCTTAGATGCTTCAGGCTGCAAACGGGTTTTTCACAGTTTGCCGAACACTTACTCAATGAGAGCCACACATTTAATTAAGAGACTGGTTTTGAGGTACTACACTTGGCTAATAGAGGCGGATTGCTTAATAACCGGTGGAGTCTTTAGAAATCCTTCGATATATCAAGTCAAACACAGTTACATCACTCAATTCACAGGTAACATCTGATTCCACTTCGACTTTTTCAGTTTTGTTTTGATGTTTGCTCTGTAACTCCACATAGTTTTTAGTTTTGTCTTGTGTCATCGACAATTGTTTTTTCAAAAAACTAGCTCACCGGGACCGCGGTGGCCAAACGCCCGGAATCCGAACTTATTTTTTGCAAAAAGAAGGATTTTTTGGGGTTTGAGTGTTGGTTGTTGCGGTTTTTGTTGAGCTATTTTTTGAATTTTAGATGTACTTTCAATTAATTCTTATTAAATATAGTAGTTATAAACCTCACATGGTGACATATAACTGAAAGACCACTTTATATGTATTTTAAGATAGAGGTCCCCACATTTACCTGTCACTAGTCTATGAACAGATGATAATATATTGTAGACAGTTTAATTTGTTTTAACTTTTGAACTTTACAGTCTAAAATTAATTTTTTCAAAGTGATGTATTTTTGTTGTTTTGTATTTTAACGTAAGTTTTATATTTACAATTTTAACCTTATATTCGTCATTTTTTCTTCAATTTATTTTCTTCTAATGTTTTCTAACAATTTTTAGTCTTGTTGCCTGAAGATGTGGTAATACTTTAGTATAAATATCACGAAACCGGTAGCATTAATAAAGAGTTTGTGAGATAAAGGACCTATTATTTAAACCAGTAATCGTAGTATTATGGACTCACACGGGTACCACTTCCCTAATTTAAATATATATTAAATGGATTAATTCAAAAACATTTAAGTAATACTTAAAAATAGATTTATAATACGAAGTATATCAAAAATATTTCTAAAATATGTCAAAAATATATAATATATAAAAGAGATTGTCGTAAATAATAATTATACAATATTAGGCAAATTTATTACAAAAATGTTTGGTGCTACTAAGGTGGAGACTCAAGATGAAAAATGGAACACATTGTTTATTTGCATTTATTAATACTTACTCGTTTTTATTAGTGATTGTTAGTATTTATTAGGAATTTTTAGTAATTATCAGTATATATTATTCTTTACTAATATGTATCAACTATTTTTATATCTTTTACCTTCATTTATATGTGAATATTTAAAATAAAAATTAGGATATTAAATCAGCTGTGAGAATCTTCAGGTAATTATTATCTACTCAGTTTTATTACATCAAAAGTAACTGAATGAGTTGATGCGCCAGTATTGCATTATCTCAAGTTGGTAGACACCTCGGAAACTTTTGATTTGTTTTTCATTTCGAACACGTTTCCTCTAATTGCCTCAGAACGCATAGTCTGTCTTAATTTTGTTAATCATTCTTTTGAATTAAAGGTCTTGTGATTCTAACTGTATGTACAAATTTTCCTGTTCATTTAAATGTGTCCTTATCTGAAAGTTTTTTAACAGCTTGTTCGTATGATGCATAAACTGAAGTAGCTCGAAGAAATATCGATTTATGAAAATCGATTTGAAAATATTTGAAAATATGTCGGATCAAATACTTTGTGAATCTGTAGGCATTCAGCACTAGGTAAGTATGTGTCTGTTCCATTACGTCAAACAACAAATATGTCGTCATCATATAAATTTATAACTCAGTTAATGAGATAATCACTTGTTTCCGAACAAGCCGAAAAAACTGGACTAATACGTAAGAGTGTCAAACCAAATTTATTCTCTTTGTTTGGCAATTTTACTGTATAAAATTTAGTAAACCTATCGCTTTTTCGAAATTTGAAAGGAAGTTTTACACTGCTATTGTTTGTGAAATCATGTGAAACATTTAAAGCGGATATTTGAACACCATATTGTTCTGTAAAAATGCGATTTTGTAGTCACCAACAAAGAACCACTGTCACAAGTTCATTTCCTGAGCGATTAAAACAGCCGTTAATCGACATTTACACATTATATAGTATCTACAAGTTTCCACCTAAAAGTTACTCTAATGAATTTAGGCCCGAAAGTACAACCGTAAATATAATAGCTATTCGACGGTAATAAAAAAACTTCATTATTTTTTATGGTTGATGATGTACCAGGAAGTTTTATACGTTTTACAATCCCGTTAAATATTTATGAAATCATTTTTCTACTAAAATAAAATAAGTTATAAGAATGAAACTTCAACTTGCTTTTTGTGTTTTCACCCCTGTTCACTAACGAAAAACCAAAGCATTTGATATGATTATACATCCTGCCAAAACTTTTAACGTGGTATATTAAAAGTATAACGTATTAATCCTTTAACCCCTTATTCACCCTTGCGTGAATTTCCATCCTATATTATTGTCCCTGACAGTGAGGAAATTTAGGAGAATGGGCAAATTTTCATAATAAAGGACAATAAGATTGCATATATTAGATAAAATTATCATGGCAAAGGGCTAGTAATATTAATATCAGATTAAATCAAAGCAATTGTACCTATTTAATGATGTCAGACTATTTTGTAAACGGTGGAAGTTTGTTGGTATCGCCATAAATAGTTCGATGACGGCCTAACTGCCACGAGGGGCTCAAATTACATACATCTGAGGATTTTGACTTGATTTCAAAATGAAAATCTAATTAAATATTAAATTCAGACAAATAGTTTACAATACTGGATACCAATTTCTACCAGTTGTTCCTTTATTTTTGGGATAGTAAATAATTAATTACAAAATGATTCTCCTCCTTGTTGACGTTGCGTGTATCTACCTCGCAATGACGAATGTAATAATCAGAAACCGTTTTTACTAATGGCATACGCGACGGCCTCAAGAAGGATTTCCATTTATTTAGTAAAACTCTTTACTATTGGGCAATCTCAATTAAGGCTTACTCATTTAACTTTGTATGATACAAATTTTATAAATCATCAAGAAGTGTATTTAATCTTCAGTTAAATAAAGTGAGAGAATTGCGACTTTGGGGTACCTTATAGTTAGGTGCTACTTTTAGTATTTATTATTATTTGTAAATACATAATATATACTTTTACTTACAATGTATTGATGACTATGTTGCTGTTGTTATTTTTTGTTGACATCGTTTTCTTCAGAACATGCATTTTTTAAAACTAGCAATGTAGCATCTGTAAGGAGGTACAATTTCATCTGTTTTAAATGAACGGAGAGTGCTGATATCGAGGTCTGCATTCAGTTACTGAGTAAGCTTATTATTGAAACATGTTAGCTCAAAGAGTATTAAAGTGATATACAGGGTGGGGCAATAATGCGTCGGACCTCGATATCTCGAGTTCTACGATAACTAGAAATTTTTAAAAAAATTGCAAGTAAACTAGGTAAAAAAGTCTATAACTGGAAATTATTTTCGAACATACAGGGCAAGCCAAGACGAAATTACAGGACCAAGTACCTTTTTTTAAATGGAATGCTATGTATATCAGTACATTTTTTGAAGCCTCTTTCTAGGCTCTATTCATTCCTATATTATTATTGGCTAACTCTCAACCACTTTGATGTAATGAATTTTTTTGTTGAAATAATGCCATCTGCAGATGGATATTAAAAAAAATCACCACAGTCACAATTATGGGTTTTGAGAACAACTTATGTGAATACCAGTTAAGAGACATCTAATTAACGTTTTTGAATCATTTTCATTTCCTAAAAATGTACAGGGTGGCCAAAAATTAGTATTCAATTAAGAACTATTTAAATAAAATTTTCTCAATTTTTTTCAAATGGAACACCCTGTATATTTTTCAACAATGTGATATAAAAATGAAAAACGAACATTTTTTGTAAGTCCTTCCCTATGGCTAATTGCAACCATTTTCGTTTTATAAATAAATAAGTGTTTATTTTTCAATTAAGAACTTTTTAAATTGAATTTTCTCAATTTTTTTCAAATGAAACACCCTGTACATTTTTCAACAGTGTGATGTAGAAATGAAAAACGAACATTTTTTGTAAGTACTCCCTATGGCTAATTGCAACCATTTTCGTTTTATAAATAAATAAGTGTCAAATTCAAGAATAAACTTAAAAAAGAGATTCCCTCAAATAATTCATTAGAAAAATTTATAATAGGTGTTCGACGTGTTGCCCATTTTGATTGACACACGTCTTTATGCATTTTGAATTGAGGCCATTTAGTGGGACCATTTCCATTGAAATGAGTAAATAGTATTTAACCAGTCCTTTACTGTAATGTTTTTTTGTACATTTTTTTGCTGTTTTCGTTATTCGACAAACAATAAAACATCAGTTTGGTATAAATTGTAGTGTACAAAGGAGCATTTATCACACTTATCGGTCGTTAGTTACAATTTGTGTTGAATTTAAAATATTTGGAATTTTACAATATGAATTTTAATAAAGCGGAACTTGTAGACATGACTTTTGTTTTAGGCGAGTCAGACAGAAATTGTTTACTTGCCAATAGAATGTATCACCAACGTTATCCTGAAAGAAGGCTTCCTGATGTTAGCAGCTTCCAAAACCTTCTCGATAAATTTCTGGAAACTGGAAATGTCGAATATAAAAAAAGTGAAAGAATAAAACGTGTTGTGAACGAAGTAAATGAGTTTTCTGTGGGCTGGCAACGGTTGAGAATCCCCATGTTAGTCAAAGAGAAGTGATCTCATTAGTAGGAATAAGTAGACGGTCTGTGGGTCGAATCTTAAAAACAAATAAGTTGCATGCATATCATATTCAAATGCACCAGGAATTATCTGATGACGATTTTCAAAAGCGCCTACAATTTTGTAATTGGGCCAGAGGTAAAATGCAAGTTGATGTCAACTTCTTCAATAATGTTTTATTCACTGATGAGGCAACTTTTCATAAAAATGGATTTGTTAATAGGCACAATTTCCATTATTATGCTTCGGAAAATCCTCACTTTTTTATGCAAGTTGATAACCAATACAGATGGTCTATAAACGTTTGGGGAGGCATTATTGGAGATCATGTAACAGGGCGATATTTCCTTGATGGTACATTGACTGGAGCTATTTATCTTCATTTTTTGGAAAACTATCTGCCACAATTATTGGTAAATCTCCCTGGAAGAATTCGAAATAGGATGTGGTTTCAGCAAGATGGTGCTCCACCACATTATTTAACTGCAGTTAGAGGCCACTTAAATAATACCTACCCTCATTAATGAATTGGAAGAAATGGACCCACTAAATGGCCTGCTAGATTCCCAGATCTTACAAACATGGATTTCTTTTTATGGGGATCCATGAAGGAAATTGTTTATAGAGACACACCAACAACAGTACAAAATATGAAGGAAAGAATAATAACTGCCTTTAGATCTATCACACCGGCAGTTTTAAGAACAGTGTGTCAATCAAAATGGCCAACATGGGGAACATTTACTATAATTTTTTCTACTGAGTTATTTGAAGAAACCTCTTTTTTTAAGTTTATTTTTGAATGTTGTAATTATTGCTCAATGAAACGAAAATGGTTGCAATTAGCCATAGGGAAGTACTTACAAAAATTGTTCGTTTTCCATTTTTACATCACATCGTTGAAAAATTGAGAAAATTCAATTTAAAAAAGTTCTTAATTGAATACTAATTTATGGCCACCCTATACATTTTTAGGAAATGAAAATGATTCAAAAATATTAATTAGATGTCTCGTAACTGGTATTCACATAAGTTTTTCTTAAAACCCACAATTGTGACTGTGGTGATTTTTTTTAATATCCATCTGCAGATGGCATTATTTCAACAAAAAAATTCATTACATCAAAGTGGTTGGGAGATAGTCAATAATAATATAGGAATGAATAGAACCTAGAAAAGAGGCTTCAAAAAATGTACAGATATACATAGCATTCCATTTAAAAAAAGGCACTTGTCACTGTAATTTCGTCTTGGCTCGCCCTGTATGTTCGAAAATAATTTCCAGTTATAGACTTTCTTATCTAGTTTACTTGCAATTGTTTAAAAAATTTCTAGCTATCGTAGAACTCGAGATATCGAGGTCCGACGCACTATTGCCCTCTATCATTTTAATAGCATTGAGCTATACTGTTTTAGTAATAAGCTTATCCCCCGATATTACAAGAACACTTGGATAGATGGGCCCTCCCGTCATTTAAAGTGGATGAAGCTTCTCTACATATTTATAAAAATTACTTCGGAATTTTTATAATATAAGCTGGTATTGTCAATATAATATTATTGACTGAATTGTTAACATGTGAGATTTTTCTGAGTATACCGATATGCATTTATTATCCAGAATTATTATTATTTCTGGTGTGGTGTTGATAATAAAAAAAATGTTTTTGAAAAAGCGACGATTCCTACAAAAAGTAACAAGTAGCATTGCACATTGGTAATGAAAGTGGTTGAAAACCTCTAGCTATTTAGTGGCACAACATAAATTTCAGCAAAAATTTAAGACCTCTATCCTGTATGTACATACCATTGGTTTAATTCGCTTGGAAAAAAATATCCTTCCTCTAAAATATGCTTATAAATTTAATAACACGTATCTCAGAAACGGCTGGTAACCTTTAGGACATAAGTACAGATAATTAGCCTTAACTTTCGACACGAAATCTATCGTTTTAATTAATATACCACTCATTTTAAAAACATCCTATACATATAGTCTAATATACATATGTGGTTGGAAACCATCTATTTATAGATGAAAACACAAATAAATATGTGTAATAAATTATGATTCTAGGAAACGGTAGCAAAACAAAAACAACATTTAAATATTTCTTAGGTCGATCGACTTAAAAACCGTAAACTTTTATTTAGTTTATTCCACTTTTGCTTAACTTCAGCCAAACTTTTAACATTCGGTCTGAAAATGGAAGAAGTGGAGACATTTATAGAATTTCAAGTTCTTATATCGGTTTAATAATTTGGAACGTTTTATATATGAATGTAACGTTGACGAAAGGAATATTTTTTATCCGAGTATCATTTGACCGTGGATAAAAAAAATTACATGAAAACAACAGGATTGTTTAGTGGAAAGGTATCAATACTTATTTAATTTATCATATATTTTAAAATGGTAAATGCGTCCATTTCCTGCGACATTGAAAAAGGAATTTCTCACAACAAAAATTGACCTATTAATACTAATAAATGTATAATAAAAATTATAATACCAAAGTATTTCAACAGAGAGGGTAAAGTTAATTAGTAATAAATACTAGAAATAATACCTATAGGTAAAAAAGTCGAAATCCTCTAAAATTTATTTAATTAAAGATTAAATAAATGCCAACACACTTAATGATTTATAAATTTGTATTATACTAAGAGAAGCGATTAAGTTCTCATTGCGATAGCGCCTAGTAAAGGATGTTCCAAATAAATGGAAATTCCTCTTGAGACTGTCGTGCATACCATTTGTAGACCGATATCTGGTGTTTGACTTCATCAGTACGAAGAAGGTATATACACAACTACTACAAGAGACATGTCCAAATCACTGGATCTACATGAAATCATAGTACAAATGAGTCAGATTGAACTCCATCTACTAGTGTCAATCGCAATGTAATTTATATTGGAAAACAATTGAAATATGAATTCTTCTGCTTTTGTACTTGGGGAGAATAGGCAGTAGATATGCATTTTCATGTATTTTATCTGTCAGACATATTAGAACTGTCGTTTGCAATAAAGATGGAAAAAGTGATATCAGTGCTGCAGAATGAGAATGATATTTGTTTCTGTCTAATGTAATTTACTTAATTGTTCGATTTAGGAAACAGTCTGTATTAAAATATTGTACTACATCACATTTTTGTGTGCCTAAAAAAACAGTAGCAGCAAAATTTCAATGAGCGAGTCTCCAGTGCTATAGCATTATCTAGTACGTCACTTTAAGTACAACTGATAATAAAAAAAATGTATTTTGATACATTTTTATTAATAACAGGTTATACCATGTTTTGATATTACGAAATAATTTCTTGTTGTTGAGGTTTTGTATACAAAAAACATAACAACTTACTAAGATTTTGCCACTTAGTAACTTATAGTATTAGGTTTGTTCTAGCAGCAGTCGGAAACGGTTTCAAACTGTCCTTGACATGCGCAAAACGAAATTGGCGTTCCAGAAGACAATTATCTGGGATTCTGTCTATTAATTCAGTGTTCCGGCAAATCAACTGATTAGTTTCTAACCGATTTCAAATGGTTTGAAGAATTCGCGGATTCTCCGTGAATTTTAGCCTGGTCATGCGTCGTTCAAATATAAAAATTATAAACCAGAATCCCTGTTAAACGTATTTCTGAATATAACCTAACATTATGTGGTATGGTAGCTGCTTTCTTTAGTGTTTGCAAAATGTTCTGTGGTTTGCATTGATTCCGGCGCCTGCCATCAGGCGCCGGAATCGCTCATGCACTTACTTTCTGCATGCCCTATATACGCGATTTCGGCCTACATCCACCGCACCGGCATAACGCGCCGTTACGAATGCTATACTACCATCTAAGGCACTCGTACGGGGTAGACCAGACACCAGTGCTGCCTTACGTCCCCGAAGATATTGAGTCCGTGTCGAGAACGAGAAATGCCGGATTTACTGGAACTACTCGTTCCCGACTGTCAGGCTAATCCAAGCCAACAAGCCTGACATAGTCCTCCTCGACCATCAACTCAAGGTGATGTATGTCATCGAGTTCTCGGCACCTGCAGAGAAAAACATCACCTTGAAGGAGGAGGAGAAACGGACCAAATATCGCGATCTCCGGTACGAGCTCCAAGTGCTGTACACTGGGTTCTCTCGTCTGCTTGGGGCACATGATTATCGGTATACTACAGGGACTAACCCTGCGGGATGTGGGGAGTGGCTGTAGATGATACCGGCCTGCGCGACATCACCGGGCTGGCAGGCCACATGGAGGAGTGACCGTCATTCTGGGAAACCGAAAACAATAATAATAATAATACTAGTATTCAGCCACTAACCTTGGCAGAGGTAACTCTGCCTGACTAATGTCGGCCGGGGGTACCAAGACTAACCACCTGGTACCCCTTCTACTTCGGGTTCCATACAACCTTAGAAGAAGGGCTCCTCATGATCGACCCCAAGCGGATGGGGGCCAGAGACAGGCGGGAGGGGCCTCACCGGATAGTCTCAACAACGACGAAATTGGCAATGTACACGGACGCTTTAAATGGACGAGGAAACTTCGGGATGACTTGTTGACCTGCCGCGAGAGTAGCGAACCTGAGCGAAGGGGATACATAGCGCGATTGCATGCACTTTGGTGCGAAATGTGTCCAGAGCATCGCGCCTTCTCTCAACAACATCTGAGAGATCAAGTATCCTTTCTGCTGAGGACAGGTTACGTAAGGGCACACCGTCAGCTGGAAGAACTGCCAGCCGCAGTCCCACCGCGGCAATTACCAGCTGATGGGGAACATCCTTTAGAGTTCACCGGTGTAGACTTAAGGGTGAGGATTAGCCTTAACACCAGGGCTAACCTAAAGCCACAAGACCTGGCTAGAATGGACGCCGTCATCGATGAGGAAATTCCGGAAGATGTAGACATCTGGCAAATCAACTGTGCCGTGTACAACTCCGCGAAGCAACTCATACCCCGTGAGAGGTCAACCAATCACGGGGTCGAGAAAGCCAAGCGGCGTGTACAAAAAATCGACGGCAAGATACAGTCGGCCAGACAACACGCTTATCGGATCCAGAGTGTGGTGGAATATAAGACGACTGGTAAAGTTTTTACTCCCAGGATCCGGCGCATAGCTGCCGGATTAAGACGTCAACACCATACTCTAAATTTGACAGTGATGCTTACCATCAAGCAGCACTGTCTAGATAGGATCCGAGCGCTCATGGCGATAAAGGAAACATTGAAGAGGCGGGTGAGGAGTATGGAACAAAACAATTTGTTCCGTACGAATCCCTCCCGCCTCTTTCAAGAGCCACAGCGTGTTGTCGAGAATCCGCCGACTGCAGAAGATGTCGAAACCTTCTGGAAGGGAATCTACGAAACGACGCGTCCATTCAATAGCGACACTCCATCAATTGCACACTTCGGGGCTCTGTGTCACAGACATCTTGAAGAGCCAGAAGAAGTGTGCCCGGCAATCAGTACGGAGGAAGTCCAACAAGCACTTGTTGGTACCAAGAACTTCGCTGCCCCGGGCCCAGACGGCATTAACAACTGGTGGTGGAAGAAATTTCCTTCCACTCACCGCCGTCTGGCGCGAGTTTTCAACTCATGGTTGAACGAGGGGCAGCACATTCCAGAGTGGTCCGTCGAGGGACGTACTGTGCTTATCCCCAAAAGGGGGTTCTTTCCGACCCGAGGAATTATAGGCCGATCCCTTGCCTTAACTTCTGCTACAAGATATTTACACGTATCTTCTATGCTAGGACGCTGAGGTCTGTTTATCCAGTCTGTCTTCCAGCAGATACACGAACAGCGTGGTGCCAAGAAGGGCATGGCAGGTTGCAAGGACAGCCTGCTGATAGACCGCTGTATTACACAGGATTCTGTGAAATACAAGCGGAATCTATCGATGGCCTGGATTGATTACCGCAAGGCATTTGATACAACATCGCATGAGCTATTGTTGTACTTGCTCGAATGTCTTGCGGTACCAGCACCACTAGTGAGATGCATAGAACAGCTGCTGCTGCTCTGGAAACCCCTCACCATAACATTAACTAACAGAATCCTTAGGAATTTTAGTACTCCATCCTCTCTTCTTCTCATCTCACTCTCCTTTCTTTGCTTCGCCAAACCCGCGGTCAATTGGCCCGGGAATGTGAGACTTTAGGGTGTCGAAGAATATACGGCATATTATACATGTCCATCTTAAAATGGGAATTTAAATACAAACCTATGAAATTTCAACACAATAATTAACCTTATTGAGAATTTGCAACTAATATGCTTGCCATTCCGGTTCTGCTCTACTCCTTCGGAGTAGTAAAGTGGACAGTAGAGGAGCTGCGTCAATTAGATAGGGATACCCGCAAGATGATGAATACTCACAGAAGTATTCATCCTAGATCGTCCGTTCCTCGTGTGTACCTCCCACGTCAACGGGGGGCCGAGGACTCTTGAGCCTGGAGTGGACGCATGGCAGAGTAGTTCTGAGTATGGCATGTAACATACTCAGGAGCTCAGATCCCCTCTTGTAGTTCGTAAAACATCACGAAACTGTAGGAGTGGGAGCAGGATTGTTCAAGGCAGCAAAAAGAGCCGCAGATGAACTCGGTCTCGCATTTGACATCGGGCGAGGAGGCCGGCGAGGTGCTGATGTTGAGTCACCGAACTTCAGCCAAATCGTCTGAAAGCCCGAATTAGAGCTGCCGAGCAGGAAAATCTGTTTCGGCAGCACGTCGATAAACCACAGCATGGTGTCTTTTATAAGAACATAGAAACACTGGGTTTATCGACCAGGCTGACCTTCGCCTTTCTAAGGTCAGCAGGGCTTAGGTCGGAGACCGAGGGATTCATTATGGCCTGCCAAGATGATGTTATCAACACCTTGGTCTACCGGAGCTGCGTGTGGCGTGTAGAGATTCCTGATATCAACTGCTGGACCTGCCATCAGGCGCCGGAATCGCTCATGCACTTACTTTCTGCATGCCCCATATATGCGATTTCGGCCTACATCCACCGACATAACGCGGCTTTACGAGTGCTATACTACCATCTAAGGCACTCGTACGGGGTAGACCAGATACCAGTGCTGCCTTACGTCCCCGGAGATATTGAGTTCTGTTGTCGAGAACGAGAAATGCCGGATTTACTGGAACTTTCGTCATATTAAACTTTAAGTAGTCATTTTTTCGGAAATCACATTAATTTTATGGAAAATTTGCTGAAAATGAGTCTCACCGCAAAAGCAATAATTGACAACTCTGTGTCGGATGATTTTCAGTATCATCCAGTAAGCTCTTATAAAATCCACAATGGAAATTTTCTTCATTTGTGCCCCAAAATAAAAAAATGAGAGAAATCATTAGAAACGCAGGATTCCTATTAGTTGTACCGTTCCTTATACTTTACACATTTTTTTCCCGCTTTTACATATTTATTTTTAATATTATTTTTTTAATTGCCCACATCAAAATGATCCATACATGCAAAAACGCAACTTATTTTCAAAAGTTTCTTTGAATCCCGTTTAACCTTCTTTAACTAAACTTTTCTACGTTTTCCGTTTCTTAGAACTTGGAAAAAAGTTTTTTCTGGCAAGTATTTTCATCTATTATTATGATACACTAGTAATATGAAGATAATTTAGAAAAATTTATCATTATAATTATTTCACTTAAAATTCGCAATACAAATCACAAATAACACTACTTGTTTACTTGTTTACATTTAACAACATGCTATGCCCGCTTCTGCATTAGAATTACATGATCTGTGACGTCATCGCATCGACTTACCCGGCCGGCAGTGTTTGCGCTCATAATAGACTAATTCAAACTTTAATGTTGACCAACTTTTGTAAAAAAAAAATTTTAAATCCTTTATATCCTACTTTTTGTATTAAGTAAAGACTCCAAAAATAGGCATGAGGCCTATTGCTTGCAAACTACACCTCAAAGAGGATATATTGTTTCTTACTGGGCGATACAAAATTAACTTTAGAATCATAGGAGATTTCGTGTTACCCCGTATATTATATTAAAATTGCTTGGATACGTACAAGTAATGAATTTATAAGTGAAACGATTTTAAATCGGTTTTTTTAAGAAAAGAAAACACAAGAATTACAGCCAAAGGTGATCAACGTGCATTTCTAGTTGCACATACGAAAATGTCATAAAATGATCAATTTTAACACTGTATTTAAATTATGCTATGTTTTCTAAAAAGAATCAACTGTGCGGCGTGTTGATGATAATTTTTAAATAGTTTTATCACCGTCTCTTTAAAAACTTATTTATATAAGTAACGGGACAAGCTTCCTATACAAAACATAAACATAGTCATATTTTTTATAAATTTACCTCTTGTACATATTTTCCATTACTTAGTATCTCTCAGAATATTTCCTTAATAATTGACGATAAAAAATTACGGTTATATTGTATTTTAGGACCACCTATTTCTCATTGTAATGTCATATCTACATAGTTGTCAATTTATTTAAACGTAAAATATTTTGTCGACGTAGTAACTCCCCCAGAAGTTGTAATTTATTAACGTTCAACAACTTGTTCTGTTTCCCCTTCGACAGCATTAGATTTTTTTGCTGATTATGTCTCGGAAACGGACTATTTTTCTTCCAATTTATTGACGCAATGTGTCCGAATACAATGGGTGAAAAAAAGTAACAGTAAACAAACTAAAATATTGTAATTAATTGATTATGTAAAAACACCGTGTAGTCTGTCATACCATCAAAAAACAACTAAAGAGAGTTAAACAGAAATGTTTTGCTTTTGACCGTGAATATAATAAACATTTGGTTTGTTTTTTTCCACAAATTTAATCAGGTTTTTCTGACAGATTCTGGTCTCTCGAACATTAGAGTCTAAAAACTAAACTAAAAATGAAGGCACACAATTCAACTCTTTATACTAATTTTGTTAATCAATTGTTTAATGTCGTTACCAAAAGCAATCGCCGATGGCAGTAGACGAGCTACCCCTAACCTGGAAATTGTGCTGACCCTCTTCTTTGTCAGATAGTTGGGACATTTTACATGTTTAACATCTTATAGACAACGGATCATCTGCTTCACATCCTCTCCAAAGGATGGTATATCCACTACACAATCCTTGATTCAGATTGCATTGCATTCGACATTATATAAAGTCGGTGCTGCGCTCTCCAACAAATACTAATATAATGTAACGTATACTATACCAATGTGGATATTTATTACGGTGTCTATTATAAAACAAACATCATAGAAATTAGACAACTCCCGAATCCAAAACATAAGCTGCACCGGCAAGGGTTACCTTGAGAAAGACGTGGACACAGAACCATTCGCACTGACATTGCGAGTGTAGCTGACGAAAATCGAACCTGCAGTTACAATAAAAAGATTATATAGTCACATCGCGCGCTCTAACCAACTACTCCACCGAGCCAGTGATAAATATTAGCCCAGGTTTTGGTTTTGATTCACAGAAAAATATGGTAAGGCTAAATATTTTCACATTAATGCTATTTGATGTCCCGAACAACATATCGAAATTCCCCGATCCTCCCTCGTTCGCGTCTCTATTTTTGGGGGTAAAACGGTGTTAAGTCACGAATGCGTATAAGCGCACACTAAAGGGCGTACACCGATTGAACTATTGCACAGATTTGCATCCGTTTGGTGCAGAGAGTAACGTGAATGCATACGACCAAGTAGTTCTTTCTGTTTTGGTGGTGCTCTTGGTGAGCACTGTCCACTAAATTTGGAATAATGGTACTGCGGCTGAATAAAAGTGAGGATTAGTCGAAAACTGTGACAGATAGGGAAAAAAATATGTTTCTGTAAACATTGTTGGCCCCTCCCTCTGCTTTCTATTAATAGTTTATCTCTGTGCGACAATTTATAGCTGAGATATCGGACATCAACCCTAGGGATGCAATTACATTGTTAGGTGTTTTGCGAGTAAATTTGTAGTGAGATGTGGCTCTGACTTTTGTTGTGTCAAAGCGTTGATTGAAATTTGAATTAACGGTCAAAGTGAACGTGCATTCTGCGTTTTGCACTGTGACGACCTTGCACCTTGATCTACTTCCCGTTTTTACCAGACATTCTTCACAAATACAAACAAAATTATGTCAATCCCTTGCGAATAATAGGTCTCAACTAGATTTAAGCACATACTGTACACATACCACTCTAGATATGTCACAACTAGTCGCAAGCATACCGGTCCCAGTAAGCACGTGCAAAGGCTGATCAAAACATTTTCCGTCTCGACAGGTAGCCTCACCCCGTGCGTAAATATATCAAACACGATAACTTTTTGAGTAGATATTTGCCTAAAGTGAATTATTATATTCTCCAACAAAATATTCACTATCATTATTCGTGTTCAGTGCTGTATCCATTTAAATAAATACGATGTATCAATTTGCCTGGGCACCTGGGCATCCTGTCGGTTAGGCGTGCCTTACATGTGCCTAGGGTTTATCTCTAATACCTTAGCTATAAATTGTCGCATAGATGAATTGAGCACTAAACACAGTACAAAACGAAGAATGCACGTCCATTCTGACCGTTAATTCAAATTCCAATCAACGCTTTGACATAACGTCGTAACAAAGTCACAGCTCACTACAAATTTACTCGCAAAACATCTAACAATGTAATGGCATCTCTAGGGTTGATCTCCGATATCTTAGCTATAAATTGTCTTACAGAAATGAACTAAATACTAATAGAAAGCAGAGAAAGAGGCCAACAATGTTTACATAAACATAGTGCTCGCCATGAGCACCACCAAAACAGAAAGAACTACTTGGTTTTATGCATCCACATTACTCCCTGCACTTTACTAATTAATTTAAGATGACCAGACGGTTGCAAATCAGGGCAATAGTTCAATCGGTGTACGCCCTTTAGTGTACATTTGTACGCAGTCATGACAAGACACTTTTACCTAAAAAAAAGAGGCGTGGACGAGGGAAGATCGAGAACTTTTGTCATTCAGGACATGTCGTTCAGAATATCGAGTAGTACTAATGTGCAAATGTTTAGCCTTACTGCATTTTTATGTGGGTCAAGGCTGATTTTTGACTAAAATTCCTGGGCTATCAAGTTTATTTATAAATTCAATTTGAGCCAATATGCATTTAATGTTATTATTTTTATCTAAGTCACGATTTCCTGACTAATACTATATTCTGTAAAATCAGTCGCTTTTTTATTATCTACATCTTTTCAGTTTCCTTTTTTCTATACTTTTACCACTTTGACCAATACGGGGCATCGCAATTCTCTCATTTTATTTACTATTTTTTTTTTATTTTGCATTTCCCAATATTTTGTTCCGTTAACTGTAAACGGCTTAATCACCCTTAGCAATAAGAAAACAGGTCCTAAAGTACCAACCAGAATTCCTACCTAAAAGTTTATACTGAATAACTACTAATGCCTGCGATTGCACTCAATTTTCGTCCACGTATAAACTGAAGATTCCGTCTATCAAAACAAACCTTATCAGTGACAATATTTTTAAAATTTTGCGCATAAATACACTTTCTAAGAACCCAGCGACAAAAACTTCTTAGAGTAGGAAAATCATTAGGTAAAAGTGCCCGAAATTTAAGTGTAATTCTCAGATTAATATTTTTTTAAGATGTGAGATATTTTTCGAATAATCAAAAACATTTTTTGATAAAACCACTCATGCTAATCTTTTTGGCGCACAGGTTTATTTAACAATTTTTTTAAATAATTTATAGGACAGTAGCTTAATACCCAAAGAGAGCGATGAAACACTGTAGGATAATTCAGATAATAGATAATAGATAATATATAGATAATTCAGAAAAAAAACAAGTTTAAGAAACGATCCTAATCGTCTTATAAACTCAAAAGAAATTGTGTAGAATAAAATCTTGGAGTTTTTGTGTAAAATATTGTTTACTTGTCTAAAATTAAAATGATGTAGAAACAAATTCAGAGTGTCTACTTTCAAATTACTACTCCCACAGGTCATGTTTTTAAAACAATTACGATGCCTAAAATTACTTATTTATACCATAAAAAGTTGACGTGTACTGAGTACGTTTTTTATTCAAAATTAATCAGCGATTATTCATCGCCAAAATTGCTAAATTTCTAAGGCTAAAAAATGTATGCGAAAAAATATGTTTTTTGCCACGAAGTACACTCAAACTTTTCTTCTAGTGAGTAGAGACTGCCATCAAAATTTGTAATTAATCAATTCTTCTATAAATTATTTGTGTATACCTAATAATAATTTAGTTTCAAACGTTTATTTAGTACATTTTCTGTCAAACAATAATTGTTAAACCAAACATTTTACTTTCTTGTATTGCAAAAGTAGGTCTGACGTAATCTGTACCTTATCTTAAAAAATCGTATTGGGATGTTTTCCAAACCCTCGTACCATTGGCAATTTATTAACACTCAACAATCTGCTCATCTCCCTCTAGATTTTATCCTATTTTATAAGAAGCAGCGAGTAGTAAGAAGAGATGCTTTACATTCATTCGTGTTCAATTCCCAGTGGTAATTATTTGCTGCCTTGACTGACACTGATGGACTTTGGATTCGCAGAAATTTGACAAATTCTGATAAAATACCGAGCTGAATGAAGTATTGCAAAATGTTGCCGCAAACAAGTTGTTTATTTCAGCGGAACTGGTTTACTTGTATTTTGATTTAGAAGGCTGACTTGGAAACCACTTATTTTGCTCTCAGTTTTAATATTGAATTACATTATGTTTACTGTTTTAGCAATTTATATCTACCAAATTTTAAATAGACATTTTAAGTATTAAGAAAAACTGGTCCAAGGAGAGATGAACTTTTACGATATATATATATATATATATATATATATATATATATATATATATATATATATATATATATATATATATATATATATATATATATATATATATATATATATATATATATATATATATATATATATATATATATATATATATATATATATATATATATATATATATATATATATATATATATATATATATATATATATATATATATATATATATATATATATATATATATATATATATATATATATATATATATATATATATATATATATATATATATATATATATATATATATATATATATATATATATGCCCACGAATGTCTATTACACCATTCAAAGATGGTTTTCTTAGGAAAAAAATTCGTGTCTTAAATAAGGCTTAAGTTTACGATTATTCGATATTTGTTTACTCAGCACTCAGCAAATTAGAAATTATGTTCCATAAAACTCCCAACTACTAAATTTCATATCAAGTGTAAAACTAGAATCTCGTCAGAACTTGACCTCGAAGATCAGAAACAAGTATTTACGATAATTTTCACCAGCAAACTTCGTCGATTTATTGGGTTTAGATGAACGCTTTTCATAAATTTTGTCTTCCTTTAGTGTGATTTATCTCCTATACATCGTGCTCATAAAAATCAAGGACATTTTTATTAGACCTTAGGAGATTTCATATTTTTCGGTCCGTTTTGCCAAGAGGTAATATTTTAATAACATAGTGGAGTCGGTTTATTAAAATTTGTCGGGTTCACCGTTGACGAAAAACAAATAGAGTGTACAGTATTAAATAAGGCAATGTCAGACTTTATTAGTTATAAAAATTGGCTTAATTTACGATGGACTATGAAAAAATAATTTACTGACAAAATTGAAAATAATTTTTTTTATTAAAATTAGACAAAACGTGTTTCTAAAACTAACCACATTGTTAATAACAATGAATGCTGGTAAGTAATATAGTAGACTGGTATTGTGTGATGAATAAAAAATAACGTAGCCGTAATTTAAATAGAGAATCAGCGGACAGTCCAGATTGTCATATGAAAACATAAAGATGTTACGAATTGATTGGTACATCTTTCCAAATCAGGTATTGCTGGTGGCGTAATAGTTCGTCATTGGTACTGGTGAAACCAAAACTTATGTGGTAGGTTACCACCTAGAAAAGCCACTACTATAATGACGACCATACTGCACCAATAGCGAAACTAGTTTAGAGAATTTTACCAGTAAACTCTCCTGTACACCATCTATCGTTTTCAGGTGACAAACAGGGTCGTTCTTCAATTTTCTGTTTTGCATACCTACTTAGGTTATTTGTTCATAAGGTAATGCCATGTCTACAATATCAACTACCTGTTTGTATATCTTTTACTCAATATTTTTAAATTAACTTAATATTATAATTAGAGACATGGAGGTTGTAGATATAATATTATATTGTAAATACCAAATGAAACATTCCCGAAAAATATGAAGCGATATTCTTATGGACTATGCAATGAATCTGTTTTCTTAATAAAAATGAGAATACGAAATTAAAGGTTTTTATCAGGTAATTGGATAGCTTGTAGCAATAAAAAATTATTTACCGTCTAACGGGGCTGGTTATTGTCGAGTGTCCAATAGCAATTAATAGATAAATATATAGGCGGATCGCGTTTCTTGGACCACGTTTACGCCCACTGACCCATGTTGAAAAGGAGTACACCAGTAACTTCGACGTCATTGGAATACACTCTAAATATGTAGTATTTACAAAACATCTATGTGAATAACAATTAGATACATAACAAGTGCGAAATTAAAGACAACGTAGGTTAACTTTTCTAAAATATCTCGGTCAATTTTTGCGCAAGTTCATTAGGAGGTAGTATAGCAATGTTCAGGTGCCATATGAAACAACACTAAGAACAAATATTTATCATAGGCATCAAAAAAAATATTCTGAACTGAATGGCAAGTACATCTAGATTAGCGTTGATGAAACCACCAATGCTTGAGCTAAATATGCATTTCATAACCATATTTCAAAACATCTTTAGGAGAATCACTTGGTTCCATTATCGTACACAAAACAGATAGTTCATCGGCGATTTCTATTGCATTAGAATCTGAGTGATCATTGTCACTAGTGCTATCTGCAGACTTTTACAATATGTCAATAGTTGTCCTTTCGATACCTACTGTACGAAGTTTGTGAATACTAATATAGAAAATTAAAGCGATCACTGTGTTCTTTAAGTTATTGAAATCATTCTTCTAGTGAACTGAGAGCACAGTCTACCATATAAAAATAAAATTCTACTTTATATTTCTATATTAAGTACATAATTGGTTGTTCATAATCAAAATACCGGTTAATTCTATGTAGCTGAACTGAAGTTGGAACAGAAATGAAAACAGCATTTCAATGTCAGAAGCAATTTCTTTAGCTTATAGTAAGACACATTCAAACTATTTATCGGTTCGAAGTTCTTCTGTAGAATTACCCTCATTATAATACTTGGCCGGTGATACAAAGTAAAATACAAAGTACATAGTGGTCGTAGAAAAAATTATATATTACCAACAATCTGAGAGCTGCTAACTTGGATTTAAATTTTACTTAGATAAAATATCCGACAATGTCTTAGAAAATGAAAGTAAAGTTCTTTAAACAAGTTTCTACATATTTTTGACCCAGGCGATAACGAAAAACGAGTGGAAATTTGCTTCTGGGCTCAGAGAGAGTACCTTAATAGAAATTTGTTAAAAAATATTTTGTTCACTAAAGAGGTCACTTCGTCACTTCTACTACAAATGGAGTGTAATTAACTGTAAACAACAGTATTCTCAAAAAATCATGTATGAAAGAATCAATGGCCGTTTTTTTTTGAAAATCATATAACAGAAATGATCAGTGCGCAAGGACAAGGCAAGCTTGTGCAGATATTACCCCTCAACAGTTACGGAATGCGATGAAAAATATTTATAAACGATATGAGATGTGCACTAAAATAAAGGATGGCCTAGTAGAAGCTACACAAATTTTATAATAGTTGTATTTGTTTGTTTTGTCTATTTCAATTAATAATTATTGTTAAAATGGTTTATTTAATCTTACTGCTAAAATGTTCAAAAGTTCGTATCTTTGATACTCTTAAGCTTGAATTGTTTAAAAAAAAGTGTAGGTGTACATATTATGTATACATTTAAATAATATAGTAACCTACTATTACTATAAGTAATAAAAATGATATATCTAACGTTACAAAGCATTTTGGTTTCTTATTCGTATCATATTTGTAAATTCAGTATAACGTATGAAACAAATTATTCAAAGGAAAAATATGTTTTACAACGAATATGTTCAAACTGCATTATTACGTAGACAATTCACGAGGGTCTCAACCTCTTAAGACAAGTAATGCTGACATTTATTAACACATGTGCCCTTCTTTTATTACATCATATGGCAAAAATTTAATTTGGAAACAATCCAAGAGACCAAAATTCATTCATAAACATAACATTCGTTAATGCTGGCATAAACGTTCCGCAATGGGGCAAATTCGGTTAAATTAATAATTCTGAATTAAGAAAAATTATGGATACGATGGCTGGCAAAATTGCAATCATATTTTTCTTTTAGTTTTTGGTACTTTATTATTTGCCAAGCGTTATCATAACAAACAAAATTTTTTACATATTGGAGGACAGCGAGTGATAAAATATTTTCGTTCTGAGGTCTTTTAAAAAAGATACTGGTAACTAATAACGTTTTGAACTAACGTACAAAAATCTCAATTAGATAATAATCCTGAAGTAAGTTGAAGCCTTCGACATAACAGCACTAACAGTCAAGTAGTTCCCAAAAAATACCAAAATATTCACACTACTTATTGCGTCTTTCATCAACCGCATTGACATCATCTACCAATGATTTAAAAAGTAACGTGATTAATTATCTTACGAGAATAGTATTTGCATGTTGTGTATTCCGATGTTATCCCCTTCTTCAATAGTAGTAGACCTTTTGTTCTCCTATGCTCATTATGTCCCTAACATCTGCCTGCAGTACTGATGAGGTCATAGTAGAACGAAATATGTCTACTATTATTGGTGATGGGGATAACGACGCATTACGCGACATGCCAATACTCTCCTTGTAACATATTTGGCAGCATTACTTTTTTTAGCATTACTGTTTTCAATGACTTCCTTATAGTCAAAGAACTCTAGCGTGCCATTTATGAAGTGTGAAGTAAACAAACAAAAATATGGGTAAAAACTTCAAGACAGACAGATGTACACAATTGCTTAGTAAGTTTGGCCAAACCAAATGTATTTTCTATCTATAAGATCTTTGAACGTGAATGATGCAAAAATTTTTTAAGCCAAGTTAAAATGCTTTTAGAGTTATTTAAGGAAATATTAAGGTCAGTGAGAAGTGAAGTTGGAGTTTCACAAGGAAGTATTCTGGGACCACTCTTGTTTGTAATACATATCAATTAAATTACCAGTTCTAAAGTAATCGTTTATTAGCTTATTGGCTGATGATATACTTACATCTTTATCAGGTTGTGACCTCAAAGAACTAGTAAAAACATTAAATGAAATACTAATTTTGTACGACTGGTTATACAGTGGATATCATATTTATTTTTATACTAAATGTTATGTGGTAAAAATTTGAAAAGTTTACGAACAAGTTGTATTCGCAATAGGTAAATAGTGTGTCAGGGTCGTTTTGAGGTAGTGCTCTCTCATTGGCCCTACTTATGGAAAGAAATATTTGCAAATCCTCACCACAGTGGAGTATTTGACTTAAAAAGTTGGCTAAAACTCAAAATCGCAAATCTCGACAAACACAAAAACTAATAGATGTAGCATCTACAGGGCGATAAAAGTGACATGCAATTGTTATATTTCAACCTTTATCCTTGATCAGAATTCACAACAACAGTGCGTGGGTTGCACATCTTTTATTCTATGAAAACCAATACATAGCTATTTTTTTTTAGGAGACTTTTAATTTTTATTGTGAAATCATCACTATGAACGTAGGACTAGAAGGTGTGTACTATATTTTATAATGATTTGATATAATTAAAAGTACTTATTTATAAGTTTCTGTATTGTAGCAATATATATGTATAAATAATTTTATTGCCGCTTCAAGATATTTCTTAATTAAGTGTTTTCAGTGAAGTGTCAGGGCTTGTCAGGTATAATGTTTCAGTACAAAAGAAAGTCTGAATATTCTTTTAACAATTTTTAATGAAAATTGCTGCATTTTTTTATTTTGTTTTTTTTTGCTGACAATGTATATAAGCTTTTTTTAAAACATTAAAAGAGTGCAACTGTATATGACCGTTGTATGTTCATTTTTATCACCCTGTAAACGCTACATCTATTAATTTTTGTTTTTGTCGAAATTTGCGATTTAAAATTTTGGCGTCAGCATATATTACAAATCTGGAAAATTGAAAGCACCTAGATATGTAATTAACACATATTTGAATACTAATGGTCCTAAATGTGAGCCTTGAGGAACATCTGAAGTAGCTCATATACATATGAAGAGGTGAATTATTATCCACTGCTTGAAAGCGATCGGTAACGTATGGCTTAAACTATTTAAGTAGATTTCCATGTACACGGATCCCAGCAAGTTTCCTCGACAGGATTGTATGATTAATCCTTTCAAAGGCCTTACTGAAGTTGGTGTAAATGGCATCTACTTGAATTCTGTTGGTCATGTTCTCCAGAACGAACTCGATGTAAATACATAAATTGGTTTCTACAGATTTTTTCCTAAACCTCTTTATGAGCACTGATGCATATTTTTACCTAAATGGCTTCATGAACAAACAAAGTCATAGATACTGGACATAAGAAAATCCCAAACAAATTCACGGTCGACCCTTTCATTCTGAGAAAGTAACTGTTTGGTGCGCAATGTCTACTGTTGGAATTGTTTAAATTCAAATTTTTTGTTGGTCGATCTTTTGTTTCTATATACATATAGATATAAAACAAGTCAAATTGGTTCATATTATTTCGAAGAGAACTGGCATGCTGTAACTGTTACATCTGAGAAATATTTTCAAATTCATTTTTTTCCGCATAAGGTATGAAAACCTTACTTATAATTACTGGCTCTAGCAAGATGAGCCAACATGAATACGAATCAATATGCCGTGCAGTATGTTTATCGATCGTTTAATATCTCCCAACGGTGACATAATGTGGAGAGCCCTGTCACCTGACTTAACGTCGTCAGGTTTTTATTTATGAGGATTTATAAAAAGCCGTGTATATAACAATTAGCTCTATAATATTGAAAAACTGAATAATGAATGACTTCTAACATCGCTTAGAAGAATCCATATCAGTGGAGGTCATCTAAAGCAATCAATTTTTAAATAATAAAACTCCTTCAGTTTTAGATTAAGAGTACTCATTTTTTTTTCTATAACCATAACATAACAACATAAATTAGACAACCCCCAAATCTAAAGCTGCATGGAGAGAGGTTACACTTATAAAAAACGCGGACACACAAATATTCCCTTCGATTTTGTCAGGGTCAAAGTTGGGATTTGAACCCGGGAGTCATCAGGCGGTAAGTCAGCTACGTTTGTTACTTAACGTCCTAGCTCACTGCGCTCCCAAGCATGGTACCGACAAAAAATTATTTAATTCTGAAAATCGTCAGTTCATTTTGAAATTCCTTATATTACCAAATTAAAATCAAATTGCAATTAAACAATAAAATTGAAGTAATCTATCAAATAATAGAGTTATTTTGGATCATCAACGTACTTTTTTTATTTATCATTGCAACAAAAAAATTGGTAAAAGAAATCATCTGTATTTAAATTAATTTCATTTAAAAATCAGAAATCTTCGGAACGTTACATTTTATCAATCAATTATGAATTTCATTTTTTCCTAAATGGATCACTTTTATAATTACCGAGAATGTCGCTCGTGTGATGCATCACTATTTACATCGTCAAAATGACTGAATAAATTTAAATTATTTTATATTTCTATAAAAATATGCTCATTAAAATGAGGAACGGAAACATCAAGTAGTTACAAAAAAAAACTAATCCAATATTACTCGGAAACCGGTAGTTTCCATTCCCTGATTAAATTCAATGGAACGCTTTAATCTATAATCATGCAAATAGCTACTAAATTTATCAACGTAAGCTTGTGATATAAGTGAAAATTATAAATTGAAAAGTTGACATTAGTAGCCCTCCTTCTCGCTATATTTGATTAATATCCACACTTAGTCGAAATGCTTAAATGCCCTCCTTTCTCACATTAGTTAATAAAAAATTATACCGGAACTATTCGTTTCATGACAATATCAAGTTAGAAGAGTATTAATCCTTGGCACGATATAAATTTTATAACGATACCACCAATTATAATCTACTTAAATTCACTTCTACGTCTAAAGTGACAAGCGTGATAAGGACGTAAAATGGTAGGTAGGTGCTTAACATCATGCCATGTTCAACTTTTAATCAATTTTATTTTATTCATAAACTAGTTACTAGCAATAGTACACTGCATCTGAAAATAGAATATAGTGGACGTTCGGTTTTATTTCTATGTTAATAGTATATGTTTTTATTTTACATTCAGTCTTACATGGGTCAATAAATGTGTGAAAATAATCATTACTAGATAGTGGATTTTCTAAAATCACGTCAGTAAAATGAAGCAAAATGTGATGTGTTTGTCCACATTTTAAACAACGTGAATTTGAGGCACAATCTTTCAATAAATGTTTAAAACTAAGATAGTTTGTACACCACTTGCGCTCTCTTACTAAGTTATACCAATCATTAGGGGTAAAAGCTAAAAACTGAGAATATTTGTAAATCAGATGATTAGATTTACAAAGAGGACAAGATGAGTTGTTTATATTTTGTGCAAAAGAAGACAAAGTCGAGCGCCTTTGAGAAAAATAATAATAAGAAGAAACATTATGAGAATTGGAGGACTTAAATTTTGTATAAGATTTTAGATGTCCTGTTTGCTTACAATCAACAACTCTAGTATTATATTGCTTGAGTACAAATTCTTTGAGGAAGTCAAAACTTATGCCATTTATCAATTTCAAATACAAGATTTTTTTTAAAGAAGCTAAATTTTCATTATAGTTGCCCAATTTTCGCAAATTGTAAGTGACATTATTCTGGAATTTCATGCATTTCTAATAAATCAATATAGTGTGGTAACGATTAACCCTTTATTTTTATATCTATTCAGAAGAGATTTATAGGCTTTTATAGCTGGATTACATTTTACTAGAGCTAAAGGCTGATTTTTTAAACGACAGACGGGCAAAAATGTAGAAATTTGGTTTCTAATTATTTTTGTGAATTAATATTTTTCATAGGCTAATTACTTCTGATTTGTATGTAAGGTATGTATGTGAAGGTGCCAATAGTTTGAGGCGATTAATAATAAAAAGGAGAAAATTGTTGAGGGGCTGTATTTTCCTCATCATATCCTTAATAACAACGTGTTGGTTCTTGATGCACACTAGTACACTTGAACGGCACTTATATATAGTTAATACGTAAACTAGCTGGCCAGCAAATAAGGAAGAATTTTGTTTTAGCGGGTACACTTTCGCGAGATGTCAATGGTGTTATTTGACATCAAGAGATCAACAAATACTGCACTTAATTGAGGCATACATGTGCTCAGTTAAATCTGCTTATGTCATCCTCTTATTCTGAAAAAAACTACGAGCTATGCACGCAATGAGCAAAAATATTAGTGAGATATACCGCAACTCGAGACTAAAATAGAACTAAATCTAAAGAGAAAAGGAAACCTAAATTAATAATGAATACGGAACACATAGATTTTTTTTTAACATTGTACAGTAAAAAAAATGTTGTTAACTGAGTGAAATATTTCACTTCAGAGTCAATTTAATTACACGTTTTTAGTTTTTTATTTAATTTAATAGAATTTCAAGAATTGTATCTTTTTGTCGCATATTTTATATTTATATATGTACATTTGAAAATTTGTACGCTCATTATAAATCTATTCAAGGATAACTTTCACAAAATAATAGAAGAGACAGAGCCTAAACCTTTGAAGAATGGCAAGCCAAAGTGCAGCAACTGCGATTCTGTCTGCAGACTGAATGTTCTGATTCTACCTCGTGCATATTAGATATTTTTAATTCTCGAACACAAACAAAATTAGAAAGAAATTTAAAACTATTTTTTACTTCTGTTATGGTCTAGAATTTATTTATAATTTGTTTGACCCTTGTTTATGTGAAATAAATAACACATTTTATGTGATAACTCAGCAGTCACTGAGCCAAAAAGTTGAAAAACTATTCAGATCTAAAAGATTTCACTAGTTTATTAAAAACTTACCTTTTGTTTACATACACATACATAATACACATTAATATGGAAATAGTCACAAATGCTTATGAGGACCTCAAAACTTGAAGACATATCGAAAACCTAAATTTTTTTCGGGGTGAATAGTTTTGCGGGAAGTTAAGAAAAAACGGTTGTATATTATATTATAATAATACTCACCTGACTTCGTCAAAAAGTGAATTAATGAAAATATCAAAAGGATTTTTTAATTTGACGTAAGATTAACAAAAAAAAGAATAAATACTAAAGAAAGAAAAATAAGAAGTATCTATATAATATACGTAAAAGATTTCTTTGTGATGAGCTTAAAGCGCCTAAGGCCTATATAATATGATTTAACAAATTTCTTTGTAAAATTCAAGTACCTAATTTTTATTAAAATATTTAAAGCAAAACATTTATTGTCATTGTCATTAAGCTTAGTCCTTAATATTAAAATCTGACATCCATGATATAGAAAAAATATTTTATTATGAATATGGCATGATAATTAATTATAAAATGTCATGAAATATAAAGATACTTTTACAATAATTGAAGTAAACATTTTGTATACAGGGTGTTTAAAAAAACATGTGCCATCGCTTAAGCGGAGACTCCTCAACCAAAAATAAGACAAATAGCTCCTATCAACAGTCTCCTCTATTGTTTTGTTTCTGAGATACATAGTGTTAAAGTTTTCTTATTTTTTAAGTTTTTTTCAAAATATCTCCCAAACGAAGCCTAAATCGAAAAAATATCATGAGGGAATTTTTTTTAGATATTCACCGATCTACATAGTTGTGCAATCAAAAAGTACAAAAGTCAGTGGCGTACATATTTTTTTAACAAAATTATCAAATTGCAAGCCCGTACGCATGCTCCCGATGTAGCTCTCCACACCATTTTAATACTAAAATATGTAGTATTTTAAGTACTTTTCACATTTTAAAATTGCTAAAGTCATATTGGAGATATTTAAATAAAACAGAAAAAATAAAAAAATATTAACAGCGTGTACCTCAAAAATGAAGCAAGAGTTGATAGGAACCATTTGTCTTATTTTTGGGTTGAGGAATCTCGCTTGAGCGATGGTTTTGAAACACCCTGTTGAGGGTTCCTGGAAAATAGTTGCATAAAATTAACTAAGTAATAGACAGCAAATTAAGTTGGTTTAACTCAACTTTACTTGTATGCGGAAGACTACCATAAAAGTTACAGCCCTTTTTAAGTAGAGCATCCATTATGTCGGTGAGGCGGAGCGGTGTGACACAACTCCGCTCCCAAATAAAAAGCATGTAGATGAATGAAGAAGCGTCCATTAAGGCCGTAGTGTGGAGCGAGACGGGTCGGAGCGGTTTCGTATAATGGACGAAAAATCCCTCAAAAACTCCGCGCTGCGTCGCATCACGCCGCCTCGCCTCACCCATCTGGTGGACGCTCACCTTAACTGGGCGAAAAGTGTGATGTTTTTATTATAAAGGAAATGCATAATGGATTGAGCTAATATAAAATTAACAAAATATGCATACGAATAATCAAAGGTTTGATTTCTCATAAGATTTGTATACGATTTGTTATTAGTATGTAAGAAAAATTACATTTTTGTACCAAAAACTAATAATGATAAACATGAACTCATACAATATTATTATTGAATATTGTTTCTTTTTAAGTTTTGTTTAAGTATTTTTATTTTATCTATTGACTTTAATGTCTTATGGAATTCTATTATATACCATTTTAGACGGCCACAAAATTAATAAACAACCGAAGTACTAATCTTAATTTATTTCTTTAAAATACAAATAATACCTTTTTCCAACCACGCGTATACATAACCTCACTGTTTCCGTCTCCCCACCTTCCTCCTCTATCGGTAACTTTTGCTACTAGCCTAATTGCCAACTTAACAACAGATGGCAAATTTAAAAATAAATACTGCAACTTGGCCAACTTGATTCTAGATCAACCTCGATCTCACATAAATACTTAAAATAAGGACATAAGGTAGCATAAAATATATGACATAAACATAATTTTTTACACATAAGAATAAACACATCTTAACATAACCTGGTATACAATATACTTAAAAACCTTCCAAAATACAAAACATAACATAACGGCGCTTAAATAAACTTAAAAATCTTAAAACAGTAACATACTAGCATAACATTGGAATTTTAAATACATAAACCATCATAAATCATCAAACATAAATAAGTACATAAAGTTCGTAACTACATAATTTTTAAAAGCATACAATCAGGTAAATATAAGGGGTGACATTATTAAAATAGGTAAGTAAACTTCAATTATCTACTACAATATGTGATTTGCATCAACACTATAAAGTTTTATCCTGGAGGCATCAACTACGCCATCATATGGTATTTGAGTATTCTGAAAACCAATTATATCTGTAACAGCATATCTATCATTTGGAAGTACAGAACTAATGACATAAGGTACTCTATACTTAGAAATTAGCTTCTTGTTGACCCCAACTGTAGTGTCAACATTAGCGATCATAACATAGTCTTCTACCTTATAACTATGAGCTTTCTTATGCCTTTGATCATATTATATTTTATTCTCAGATTATACCTTTTCAATATTTTCAACTGGTCTATCTCTTATCATCTCTAAATTTTCAGTTTCAGTTTCATTTAATCATTCTAAAGCTAAACGTAAGTTAGCTTTAATTTTTCCTAACTGATTCCTACCAAAAAGTAATTTTGAGGGACTTTCTTTAATAGACCAGTTTACTGTATTGTTCATGCAAAATTCAATATCATTTAATACTTTATCTCACAAAATATGTTTTCCATCAGTGATTTTACTTAATACCGGAGTCAATAATCTATTCATTCTTTCAATTTGTCCATTAGCTCTCGGACAACCGAGTATCGATATATCTCTTTTCGTCTAAAATTTGTACAATTGGGTGGCATGCCTCGATCAGATATTAGTGTTTTTGGTCTACCATATGCATTAAAATACGATTTTAGATGTTTAATTACTTCTTGAGCATCTGTTGTTTTACAAGCATAAAACTTAACAAACCTTGAAAAACCATCCACTATTTCAAAGATATATTTATTTCTTTCCCTATTTTTGCGAAAGGCCCATAATGATCTATATAAACAACATCAAAATGAAGTTTTCCCTTAGGGATATTATGCAAAAATTCCTCCTTTTTCCCCCACTTAGGATTAAATTCTATACATTTTAAACAATTGTTAATATGATTTTTAACCTTCTCTTTTATTTTAGGAAACCAATATGATCTTGTGATCAACTCAAAAATTTTATCAATATCAAAATGACACATTTCATTATGGTAAGTATACATTACATGATATTCCATATCTTGAGGTACATAAAATAAAATTTCATTATTCGTCTTGCGATATACTTAACTATTACGTAATTCAAAGAATAGATGTTCTGTTACTTCTAAATTATTCATAATACGTAATATGTCATCAACCGTCGTCGTTTGTTTTAGAGCTAAAGTTTGTTCGAAAGTATTTCCTTCTAGTATTAATATGTTTTGTACCCTACTTAACGCGTCAACATGTCTGATTCGGGAATTGGATCTATGCTCAATAATGTAGTCATAATTTTGTAAACCACCACCGCATTATTCGAGGAACAATATCTCGTGTAGACAAAGTTAACCTAAAACTATCACAATCAGTGACTATTTTGAACGGTAAATGCACATGAAACCAATTCAACGAATTAATTATAGCCAAACATTATAATTCATAACTATGGTATCTAGACTTGTATGCTGTGGTACGTTTACTGAAAAAAAAAATACCTGGTGGAACTTACCATCCGATTGCTTCTGCATTAATATAGATCCAAAACCTATTGCGCTTGCATCACAGTGTAATTCTTTTTTCAGTTAGTGGCGAATATATCGATAAGACTGCTTGTGACATTAATTTTAACATAAGTGTGTCATAAGCTTTAATATGTTCTTCATTAAATTCAAACTTTGCATTTTTCTTTAAGAAATCATACAACGTCTTTGCTAAAATCGCGAAATTTAGTATAAACCTACGAAAGTAACTGGATAGATTTATAAAACTATGTAACTGCTTTACATTTGTCGGAATATGTAATTTTTGATTTCCAAAATATTAGCATTATTTGGACTTACATAATTAGATAACCTAAAAGTCAATTTCTTGCTTTAAAAAGGAACATTTCAAGTCGTAGTTCTAATAAATTATTAGTTATCAAATCAAAAACTTCTCGTAATATTTCTAAATTTTCCTCTATCGTTTTTGTTGCTATCATTATATAGTCAAGATAAATTATTATCTTACCCGCTAGTATTAGATCTTTAAAAATTTTATTTATGAATCTCGAAAATGTGACTGGAACTTTAACCAAATGGCATCTTGCAAAACTCAAATTGACCTGATGGAGTAATAAACGAAGTGTACTTAATAGAATCATTATCAAGTGAAGCCTGATAAAAAGCATTTTCAGATCAAGTTTAGTTAAATATTTCTTATATTTTAAATGGTCATCTTTCAATTTTATTGCGAATTGATCTCGGACTAAATATTTATTTATTTATTTATTATTTATAGTACGATATTACACACATTCTATATTCACCTGTTTTTTTTTTTGTTAATACTAGAGATTCACTCTCACGAATAATACTTTTTCCCAATGGTCACATAATATTTGATCTAAGGCAAGTTTTTCTGAAAATGACAAATGTCGTGGTCTCGTAAAAAATTGATTATGCTTATTCATTATTTAAATGCATTTTAAAAACAACCGTAGTTTAGAGGGAAGTTTTGAATTTAAATAAAGGTCAATAAAAATTTTTTGTTTCAGACACCACAGCAGGAGTTAAAAGAGGGTCAATATCAAGATCCACGTTAGTACAATCAAATACATTTTCAGTTAACAAAATGTCAATGGAAAAATCTGAATTTGAATTTTTACATACAATTTCTATGTTCTTCTCAATAAAAGTAATTTGCTGATTTTCGATTTTGTCATAAAACCTCTACCTAAAAGACAATCAAAGGACATTGTGTCATTGGTCACTACATAAAATTCTATATCATAAGAATTGTTTTCGATCATAATTTTATCGCTAAATATACCAGTAATTTTTAAAGCAGAATTGTTTATACCTTTCAATATGCGACTTGACTTATTACAAGTTTAATTAAGTTAGAGTACTACAGATTCGGATATTAATGAGACAGGACTACCACTATCTACTACAGACTCAATATTTAAATAAAGGTTCATAAAATTTACCATAACAATAAATGCCTTGGGTAAAGTTCTCTCTTCAATCAGCGTTAATGTGTTCGTGGTTGAATCTGGAGCTCCAGTTGAAACCTCTGATTGTGAGCATCATTGTGGACAATCCTTATATCTATGGCCCATCATTCCACAGTGAAAACAGAATTCTTTCACTCTCTTGGGTCTATCACAGTCTGCAATCTTATGACCTTCCCGATTACAGTTGTAACACTTTAAAGTACTACTACTAGGAGATTTCTGGATAGTATGTGAACTATTTCTTATAATACTTGAACCACTTCTTGTTAGTGATGCAGGATCTTATCGCACAACATTGCTCATTGTATTAAAGAGATCTTCGAGGCTATAAAACTGTTTCATAAGCATTCGGGCCTGATTTTGTAGCTGTTTGTCATCAAATTCCTCGATCACGTAATGAATAATCTCTTGTTCGCACACGCCAGCATTATTTCCTAACAGAACTTTCTCGTGGAAATAAGTTGAAAATTTCTCATGTTTACGTCAACATCTCTTCTCCATAATTTTCCTTAAAGTAACCGGATCAGAATCTACACCATACATTTTCCTCATTTCCGTTTTCAAGGCCTCCCAATTCATAAAAATAAAGACAACTTTAGACTGGTACCATTCTTTTGCTTGTGAAATTAGTTTTCCCACAGCAATTAATTGCATAACCTTATCAGGAACATCATAAACTCCCTGGGCAGAATCTATGCGTTCTAACCACATATTTATGTTTTGACCTGTGCCACAAAATTCTGGTAAAAGGGCAGCAATTTCTTCATTTGTGAACGAAGGCCTAATACGTGTCATAGAATCAATTCCCGGACTTGGGGCTCCTAACCCAACAGATGAGGTGCTACCTTGTTGATACTACTCTCCATGTAAATCATAATTGTTCACTGTAGCTTGAATTAAATCTTCGACTGTTAGCCGATTATCCTGGGGTGAGGAATGGCCATTTTCTGCCTTGTTCACGTGTTTGCCACTTTCCGTAAATTGTCACTAATTGATTTTTTGTTCTAACCCACTTCTGAAGTTGTAGACGGCCACAAAATTAATAAACACGAAGTGTTTAATCTTAATTTATTTTTAAAATACAAAGAACACCTTTTCCAACCACGGTATATATAACCTCACTTCGTCCTTCTCCCCACCTTCCACTTCTATCGGTAACTTTTGTTACTCGCCTAATTGCCAACTTAATAACAAGCGGCAAATTTAAAAATAAATACTACACTTTAAAGATATTATAAGAAAATTATTTTTAAAAAGTATTGTCTATATAGGCGTGGCTAAAATATTTTTGTATGGTATTTAATGTATCTATTTAACTTTATTATACAGATATCATAATAATTTTAAAGTATTGGTTTATGGTATACCAGTAGTGTACAGGGTACACGGTCGAGAACCACGTACCCGATATAAGTACACCAACCTGCATATCACAACTACTACGTAAACGTCGTTCTTTTAATTTTAGCCATCCCAGCTCTTTAATTGATGAGAAGGTAGACTCATGTCTTTGTATGTGACAGATGAGTTTAGCACTAGAATACTGAAAATGTTGTATACGTGAACTGTCTTATTCTTTTCAGCAAAAACTATAGACAGCTTTTTGTAATTAAAATTGGATAAAATTAAAGAATCCACAACACGACTTTGGCTTTCTCTTGAGTAAAAAGTTACAGTCATGAAGTAGTTTGAGGTTACTCTATGCCTTCTTAACAAAAAGTTTCATATGACTAGTAAACCTCAATGATGTATCAATATTAAGCGCTAAATGACGCAGAAATTCTAAAATCATTATCTATAACACCAATTACTACTATTAACATATCTTTGTAACTCATCTCTTTATTTTTTCCTTTTAAAAAGTACAACTGAACTCTTTAAAGCATGTTTAAATTGTCCTTAGGAAATGTTAGTTATACTTGCCATTCATCAAATAGAAGAGCCTGTCACTCTGACTTAATAGGTTTTTAACATTAGAGGTGTATCAAAAAAGCATGGCCCAAAGATCGAGCCCTGTGGCACAACACTGTAAATATTCATTAGTCAAGAGTCTTCATTTTATACTAAAACTTGTTACTGACTTATATAAGAGACAAGGCTAAACATGAAATACTGATATTTCCCTCGTTAGCGGCTAGAGATTAACAGATAAAAAGGGTTTTATTTTTTTTGTTATATTTAATACTACTAACTGTTTTCTTTTTCAGAGAGAAAGATAACTAGTGAAATTCGACAAACGTTATGCATATTTTTAACCATGAAAAATGTACCACAAAATGGAAGATATCTTTAAAACCTAATATTTTCAAACATTTTAAATAAAGCCTCGCACTCAAGTGATAAGAACACTTGTCTTTCAACCTGGAGTCTCGGGTTCGATCCCTGGGCGAGCAGGATTTTTTTCTAAATCAGAAATTACTCCTAGCGTACTCAGTCAGACATTGGGTGTGTGTCCATTGACTCTAGATGTGTAGCCCTCTCCCGCACAAAGTACCTTGAGGTACCTTCAGGAATGCAGGGGGTTAGTTGTATTACCTGTGGTGTGTTTAATTTACAATGATAACAAAATTTGTACCCTTCTATAACAGCAACGGAAAATTTCAAAATTGATATCGATACAACTATTCTTCATGCATTCTAGATAAGTATAAAGATGGCCAACTAATTTCTTTGTTCTTATCAAAGCCATATTTGGACAAAACCTTTATGCAATACGATAAAATTAAAATTAAACTTTAAAAATGATTCTATCTATTATTAGTGGTTGTAGCAAATCGTGGATTTTACGAACTTTTTATATGTTATACAATTGAGAAACGATCATACAAAACGCACTAAATCAATTTTTAACTTATGTTAAGTTAGATACAGTGCATTTATTTTAGATATGAAATAAATCCAACGGTGGTATCAGAATCATTCAAAACGCAATAATTCCCATTGAAATTTAACCCTGACTATAAGTGGTTCAATCAAAACGTAAGAAATTTAACCTGATGCACAATTTATTTTGATTTAAAATAACTTGTAATGATTTAAAAGAAGAAGAAGAGCTAGAATATAACTGTTCGGAACCTGATCATGGTGTCCACTGTCCACATTTAATTTTTTTGATTAATTTTAGTTTATTTTTACTTTTTAGTAGTATTTGCCAAATGTTTTTTCGAACTATAAGTTATGACTATGAGATTTTTTAGAAAAAAATATTCAAACCGTAATAAATCCTGTTATAAAGGAAACAAACTGTAATATATCCATTTCAATCAATCAAAACGTAATGAATCCATGTTAATTTAAGAAATTACCCCTAATATAAAACAAAACATTTTTCAATTAATATGTATTAATTATGTTCTATATATTGTACCAATTGGCGTTTTTATATTCTTAAAGACATTTCTGGTAGAACATTTTTTCAATTTACTCAAAATTGTTCTAAGTGGATTTATTGCGTTTCGTATGATCGCTACTCAATTAATACAACGTGTCCAGTTAAGTTTAATATTTTCTCTAATTAAATCTGGGTTCGCCCCTTCATTTAATTTATTTATTGTATTACTGAAAAAAGTTAGGATTAGAAAACAGTACTTCTTCTGTTGCCATTTCTTCTAATTTAATTTCCGTTTAGAAATATTGTATGAAAAATACAAAAAAAATTAAACTACCTTCAGTGACCGTTTCTAAGAATAATGCCATCTTATATGGACAATAATAAAGAAAAATATTTCAAAATACCAAATCGGATCTATTAGAAGCAATCTTATTCTTATCAGATAAAAATAACGAACATGACTGAGATGTTCAGCAAAAATGTTGATTTATTCTATCTCTTAACTTGATCCACATAAGTTTTTATCAAAGCTGTTCCTATGGGTTTCCAGTTGATATAGAATGAAAGATCTGATGATGGAGATGTACTGTTAATTTAAAAAGTGTTGAAAAGCAGAAGAAACAAGAAAACGGAAAGCGGTTTCGGACAGTAATCTAAATTGAGCAGGGTTAAATTGACTGGCGGGGCCGCGCTGCAGGTAATGAATGTTTATCGAAGCGAATCTCGGCGCACAGCGATACGTTGAAGACAACCGTCTACGTTGCTAGAATCGTCCCGCATCGACGACGATCGATAACACGGTGATGGCCGCACAAATAACCCTTAGAATATCGTTGATATCATAATTTTACTACAGCTACGACAATTGATCTGCTTAATCAAAATATACCGTCTGTAATGGATCCTGTGCTTAGAAAGTGATAAATTCGCACAGCAATTAACATAATAATTACTGATGTATGATACAGAAAATGTTTAATTATATTTTCTTGGGAGTGATAGAGGAAAAAGGTTGTTCTTGCATGAATGTTCGGCAACAGACCTCTGCCAATTTTATCGATATTTATGTATTACACTCTTCGTGCATATGCATAAACTACTTCTCTACTTCATTGTGAGGAATTTATCACTGTTGCAATACGATTTACTAGAGTCTGGACAAATTTAAAAAAAAAACAACATACAATCTCTAATTAAAATGATAATTGGAGACGCCCAAACACTACAAGATCGGATGAAAACGTCGAAAGAATTTGTTCAATAGAAGTCACATATTTGCGCAAGACATAAATTGGATTTAAATATCTACGAAACTTCAGTTCAACGAATTTTAAGAGAGGAGTTAACATTTTTCTTTTATAAGATCGGTGTTTTACCCACTGTCTTAGAGGAATAAAAACATTTCAAAGTTGAAATGTGCCACAAATAATTAAAAGGGATGAATATCCGTTGCAATATATCAGGAGGATCATTTTTATTTGCATGCATAAAATTATACATTTTGGAAGTCAGAGACATCAAATGATTTGATTGAGACACCTTTACACAGCCCTTAATCTCATTGTGCCATGTCAGTATTAGGGGATCATTCAGTTTTTTTTTAATGATCAAGAAGAAAAACTGAAATGGTAATGGACGAATATTTCCAAAAGCACATAATTAAAATGGTTGTGTTTATGAACAATGGTTCATTCTAACAGAATGGGGCAACTACCCACAATTGCAAGGGTCTCATTGAACTGCCCTCAAATCTATTTCATTCACAAGGTGATATCCTTGAAAAACTTATTTATCTGAACACTTAAATCACCTGATTTGGCATTATGTGATTTCTTAAGACGAAAATCGGATCCTTGTGAAAAGATGAACTCAAGCAAAGCATTCGACAGGAGATATAATGAGTTACGCCAAATATGATTTTGAATGATCATGGAGAATTCATTGACCGACCAAAACACTGGCAAGTTGCAAACGGACATTAGTTCGAACCTTTTCTATTATAAAGTGTATATTATTTCGTTTCACAATTTAATTTTTTTGTATGATTTCTTTAATATTTTATTGGCATATGGCATGCTTGAATACACAATTGAAAAATATATAGTTCTATTTAAAAAAAGCCTATGACGTCTTCACGTTATCAGCTGTGATAACATCTCTTTTTAATTTCCAGTACCAAGAGATGCGCAAATGAAATTAAAAATCGACGTATTTGACTTTTGTTACACAGCATGTAATAGGCTATTTGACTCTTATTTTTAAATTGTCTTAAAATGTTCATATCGAAGTATTAGTCCACAGGAATTTTTATTTCGCTTAAATGAAATCGCCTTATAGGATAAAGTAACATTCAAAATTTCAAATATGT
>JANEYF010004998.1:415000-432500 GCA_029963845.1 Rhamnusium bicolor | reverse complement strand
CGATGACATAATATTATTAACAAGAAATTATTTGAGATGCCATGCCAGCAACTATTAATATTTCGCGTATTAATTTTAAATTAAAAAAAGTATATTTAACGCATACAATTTTGTTTCTAGGAAGTTCATTTGCAACAAACCCATGTTAACAGTTTGTCTATTCTAATAAAATATATTTACAGAACATATTATTAGCTTCATGCAATGGTTAAATTACAACTCTTTATTACTTTTTATCAATACCAGTTTTCAAATAATGATCTATTACTATTTAGTTGAATGATGAGTGAAGAAATATTAAAGTAATGCTAAATTTATTTTTAAGTCTTACTGCAAATATCGCAGTACCAGATGATTTTACTTTCTTATTAAAAATACCAATTTTTTGTATTTTCGTAGATTCAACAGTAGGTGTTTATTATAATTGAGTTGCTAAAAGATGGCTCTGTAAGTATGCTAAATTTTTTGTTAATAAAAGAAACTAATACCAACGGATGTATTTTCATCAAGTCACTTTATACAGACATCCTGTATACTGGGTATTTACAAATCTGATATAGAAAATTCACCAGCTGGTTCATTGCATTAAAATAACGATAAAAGATCATTTTTTTTTAACAATGTCAAATAACTGATTATTCCTCAAAATGTCAAATTCTCCAAATATTATGATCCAATCAAATTTTGATTATAATTCAAAGCTTTGATATTGATCTCATTAAAAAATTAATCTACAAAATGCAGTTGTAGAAATTGCATGAAAGTAATCAAGTAAGGTCACTTTTTCTCAAATTTGTCGAAAATGACACTTTCTATCGACTTAGAACTAGAGTATCTTTTCGGTGTATATTGAGTAGCTCTATCATAGGATCATGTACTTTATCAAAAAATAAGGCTCATTCATAGAAGAAAAACTGAAAAAGATATAGTAGGTCCCCCAAATCTCCACCAAACTTAAACGAAGTATCACTATTCTTTTTCTATTTGGCTGAAAGTTGATTGAACAAAATTTCAAATTTTCATCATGTGTTCAAACACAATATGGTAAAAAAATCAAATTTAAATAATGAATTTCAACACCCTGTATCTCGAAAACAAAAGATTTGGAGACGTATGTTCATATGAACTTTTATCATCGTTATTGGGAAGAAATGAACCAGCTGGTGAATTTTTTACATCAGTTTTCTATCAGTTCTATCAGTTTTCTATCTATGCATTCGTATTTAGCAAAGCTAAAAGGATCTTAATATTTAATCATATTTTGTATCAGAAGATGAAATGTGCCTTTCACTACTGTTTTCTAAGAATAATTTATTTTCTTTTCATCTTCCTTGTAATTTTCCAGGTGTTGAGATTCCGATGATGAATTTGTTTAATTTTGATTGAACATACTGCGTATATCATTTGAATCTTATCACATTCCAGGCTTTTCCCTTTCAGTTTTAGTCGTTAAAAGCTTCAAACGCCTTTAATGTATGATACTGAGCAGCAGGACGCATATCTGTGATCGTAAAAAAATTCATTAAACGCAGGTGTCGTTGTTAACGAAAATGTACAGGGTGAACCCGCAAGAATATCCACCCCCTTTTCCTCCGTTATTTTTGTAGTTAGAAAGACGTTTCAAAAAACTTGTTGTAGGAAATTTTGAGTTTTTTTACGATGATCTCTGTGAATATACATGATGTTGCATAAAAGTGTGACCAAACCATCTTTTATTTTTTAAATAGAACACCCTATTTATTTTTAGTTTTTTTGGATTCAACGTTTTATTAATTACGGTTCCAGTGATATATACATGTTATATATTTGCAACATTGGTTTGAAAGATATAAGCTGTTAAAATATCGAAGTAAAATGAAGTAGAAACTATAAAATGTCATATTTCCAGAAGTCTACGGAAAAATAAATAGGCGTGTTAATAATTAAATATCTGCGAGTCCATTAACTTGTCATTTTCTGTTGTCGTAACTTGTGTGTGAAATATTTCTATTAAATAAAATCATGTATTATTCTGAAAATGCACGCTGAAATATATTAGAGGCATATTTTAACAGCTTGTATCTTCCAAATGAAAAATGCAAATATATAAGTATATATCAATGGAATTGCAATAAAATATAGATTTCAAAAATATGGGGTTATCATAAAGTAAGGGGTCTATTTTAAATTCTTATATAGTTTTAAGAAATTATGCTAGCAGCAGAAAGTAAACAAAATCTAGTTGCCTCAATTATTGGATTTTAGTGTATCTATGGAAAACAAAAGAATTGTCGTGACAACTATTGATACAAGTGTCAAACGAAATAATCGTAATTTAGAGAATTGTTCTGAAAATAAAATTCGCGTAACGTAAATTGTAACAATTTCAATATGGATCTGCAAACAAGAATTGGTTTAGTGCAATGTTATTATGAAGGCGGTAAAAATTACACTACTGGATTACGACGATTTCGTACGAAAATGCGTTTGAGAGCAGGGCCGTGCAAAATGAAGGCATATCGTAATTTGATTAGCAAATTTGAAACTAATCCTAGATCAGGAAGACCTAGGATTAGTGATCTCCAAGTTTCAGAAGTTCTTCAGGAAAATCAAAACGTAGCCAATACTAATCCGCTAGCAATCAGTAATGTGAATGCGATATCAAAACGATTACAAATGCCATACACCTCGGTTTGGAAAATTTTACGGAAAATCCTAAAAATGTATCCCTATAAACTGCAACTACTGTTTGAATTAAAGGACGCAAATTTTGCTCTCAGGTATGATTTTTCATTACACGTATTGGCTCAGATGGAAATTGACCCGAATGGTTATCCCGTATTTTATGGACAGAAGGAGGCCCATTTCTCTCTTAATGGTGGAATTAATACTCAAAACTGTCGAATATGGTCAATAGAAAATCCACATGAAATCGTTCAGCAAGGCCTTCATGACAAAAAAGTCACCGTTTGGTGCAGTTTCATAGCTAATTTCATCATTGGTCCATACTTTTTCGAGGAAATACAGAATGGGGACGCCGTATCTGTAACTGTTACTGGTGAACGATTCCTGCAAATGTTAAGGGATTATGCAATTCCACAGTTGCAAAACGAGCACGAAGGAATTGAAAACATGATTTTTATGCAGGATGGAGCACCTCCGCACATTTACCGACCAGTTGAAGAATTGTTAACTGCGGTTTTTCAAGATCGTGTAATAAGCAGACATTTCGCAAATTCATGGCCACTAAGATCGCCTGATATTAACCCAGCGGATTACTGGCTGTGGGGTTATTTAAAATATTTGGTGTTTAGAACACGGTCAACAACGCTGGAGGAATTAAAGGACAGTATTAGAGAGCAAATTCGTGCAATTCAACCAGAAATGTTGAATAGTGCTTTATACAATTTGGAGGAACGGTTGGTAATTTTACAACAACAAAATGGAGGTCATATCGAGCATTTGCGGTAACTAGTGTTTGACTCAGAAATTCCATTATGTATGCAACTAGATTCCATTTACTTTTTGTTATTAATTTGATTTGCTAAGAATATATAATAAGTTGAAATATATCCCTTACTTTATAATCACCCGTTTTATATATATATATATATATATATATATATATATATATATATATATATATATATATATATATATATATATATATATATATATATATATATATATATATATATATATATATATATATATATATATATATATATATATATATATATATATATATATATATATATATATATATATATATATATATATATATATATATATATATATATATATATATATATATATATATATATATATATATGGTGCTCTATTTCAAAAAAATAAAAGTTGGTTTGGTTACACTGTTATGAAACACCATGTATATTTAATGAGGTCATCGTAAAAAAATTAATAAAATTCACAACAACCTGTTTTTTGAAGCGTCTTTCTAACTCCAAAAATGATGGGGTGGGAATTCTCGTGGTTTCACCCTGTGCTTGTATTTTCAACCATTAGATACTTTCATTTGCTTAACTTTGTTACCAGATTTCTGAAGAGATTACTTTTCCCTTCAATCAGCTAATGATACAATTTTCTAAAACCGTGTAAGTGTGTTTAGTTAGTATCCAAATTTCTATTTCACGGCACCTCACGAACAACAGGTATATTGCACTATGTGGGTGCCATGAGGATGGAGGACTGGAAGAACTTTTGTACTTTTTGAACTTTTTTAATTATTGAAAGCAACAAATATCAAATGTACATTGTTTCACAAGATTAATAGTCGCTCAAAGATTTATTTGATATATGGCAAGCTTTGCTGCCAGATGTAAAAATTAACTTCATTAACTGTTCATAGGGTTCAGTTAGCTGGGCGTTTCCACTGCTTCTTGGTTAAACTGCATCCCTTGAAATACACTTTGTTTCTAAATATGATATTCTGTTTCAGAGTATGTTCTTAGTGGCAGCCCCAGGGCGCCTGGATTCCCAGCGAGGTCACCCATGTCGGCAAATGCAAATACTCAACTCAGGTAAGTGAAAACAATAATATCCTCTTAGAGAAAATTTAGCAAATGTTGATATAATTTCAGATAACACTGCAATGCACATCTATTAATTTTGTGGAGATCACAAAAATGATATTTGTGCAATATTCCTCGCGATTTCGATAACAGTCATTAAATATTTATGTTGTTGAAACAAAAGTAGATTTTATGTTGTTAAGATCAGTTTGGTGGTGGAAAGACAATGGCACGTGCTCCCACCCAAACTGATGAGGTATAGTGGATGAGCACACCTGCTCGCATCACTATTTTCGAAAGGGATGTAAAACTGTGGGTTCCGTGTATCTACAATGTGAGCACGTTAAAGATCTCACGACTAAGACCCCACGACTAAGTGGGGATTGGCAAAATTTCCAGGTTATGGGTGCCACAAGCCCTGATGAGCTTATTTCCTGGCGCAGGTGATTGGTTTTGTCAGCAGAAATAGACTGTCGTTAAATATTGATGTGAGCATGTTAAAGATCACACGACTAAGACCCCACGACTAAGTGGGGGTTGGCAAAATTTTCAGGTTATGGGTGCCACAAGCCCTGATGAGCTTATCTCCTGGCGCAGGTGATTGGTCTTGTTAGCAGAAATAGACCAACGTTAAATATTGATTAAAAAAAATGCAGAGATATTTGTCAAGGACTACTACTAATATGTAACAAATTAAGATGAATTACAGAAATAATTTGGTAATTATTGTAAGTAATCATCTTTCCCCCCAACTAAAATTATTTCCAGTGCTACTTATTCCTAGGAATAGAAATAAAACTCATCCAAATAATTACCATTTTGTTTCATTACTTTCTATACCGGGTGACAATGAGACTCTAGGACCATGCCTCTATCTCTTTTATTTATAAACCGAATTGAACGAAATTTGGTAAAAAGGATATTGGATATAATTTCGGATTAACCGACAGATACAGTCAAAATTGCTTTCGGTTTCAACGGATATGTCATTAACTTTGATTTTTTCAAGGGCGGATCCAGGAGCTCCCTAAGGGGGGGGGTCACTTGACAAATATCAAAAAAAGGAATGTCAGAAATGATGATGTAATGAAACAATACAGGTATTTTGGGAACATTTATTTTTTTATGGTAATCTATATGAATGAAAGCAGTATTAAAAGTATGGTACTGTTATATGTTATAGAATTTATTTTCTCAACGTTCTCATTTTTGCCTGCTGAACACAAATTTCGAGTCGAAAATTCCAGTTCGGCTATACTTTTCGAGTTATTGAGGCTTTAAGTGTCACATTTTCTTACTGTCTATTGCAGTATTTATTCTCAATTTTTTTGGTTTCTTAGTTTCTGTAAGGATACTTTGAATACTTTTAAACACTCCAACATATTCACATTAATTATATTTGCCTACCATACTCGTTGAAAAAATGAATCAAAATATAACCTGACTTTACATAAATATTGATTAATTTAAACAAGCAAGCTGCGAAATATGAATCTATAGATCGAATTGTCGTAACTTTGGACAATTGGCAATACTGGAATAGCTAGCTAGATATTCAAATTTTATGGAAATAATTTAAAAAAGAAAAACTTCTTCCTTACCTTAGCTACCAACATGACGGTAAAAAATCTATAGGTTCAGCTAATAACCTGCAAAACAGTTAGAAAAATTGTGTTATATTTTGGTGCATTTTGTAAGGAATATAGCAGGAAAATATTTATTACTAAAGTGAATATATTTAAAACCATTCAAAGAATCCTTATTGATGTTAATAAACTAAAGAATTCTGAATAAATACTGCAATAGATAGTGGGAAAATGTGACATTTTGGCATTTTGCACCCAATATTTCAAAAATATAGCCTAGAGGGATTTTTTTATTCAAAATTTGTCGGGTCAGTGGCTCAATGCTTATACATTAGGCTTGAGGCCAAGAGGTCACGGGTTCGAATCTTGGCTAGGGCATGGATGTATAGTAGCGATTTTAAAATACCGAGACGTTAGCATAGTTGGCTAGAGCGTTGTTATGTGGCAGAACATGGCTAGTCACTGTCTATCTCTCCTGAGTTCGAGTCTCAGCTTCGACATCTGGAAAATGTCGAAAGAAATGATTGTTGTGTGTGTGTACTGGTGACTGGTGAAATTGCAATGTGCTATAAACTCCGCCAGGACGTTAATATAAATAAGACGATAAAAAACATCGTGTTTAGCAGGCAAAAATGAGTGTGTTAGGAAAAAAAAGTCAAAAACCTGTCGTTGTCTAATATACACTATCAAAAGTATTTATATTTTCGAAACAAGATATACGTGAATTTTAGAAAAGTAATGCCATCTTCAACAACATTTTTTTAAACCCAAGTAGGGGGGTAATTGCTCCCACTGGATCTGCGCTTGATTTTTTAAATGGATCACCCTGTATGTTTTATGGTTCTCGGAATCTACGACTCAAATTACATACGACAGTGCTGCAAAATTTACGTTTTTCCGAAAGAAAACATTTTTTTTTAAATTTTATTTTTTACAATAGAAAACCATGTCTTTGGAAAAATCTGTTCTATTTGACTCTAGTAACTCATAATAATAATGATTTCAACCATTAGATCAATAAAAGCCTTTATATAAGAATAGAATTAGTTTATCATGTTTTTTAGGAAAAAGTCCTTTTTAAAATGGTACCTACTAAGGGCTATCTTGCCATTACATAAGAAATTTAATTACCAATAAAACGGTATGCATCATGTACCACCTCATCTTTATCTAAAACTGGAAAATGTTTGTTTAATTGTAAAATGACTATTTTCCTCTAAACAGAAATATGCTTTTTGTGTTTGAAAATATAGTAAGCCAGTAAAATAAAATTTCTATTGTCGTGTCGATCATAAAATAGGTGAATTTACAAATTACATAATCGACTAATGTTCATACCTTAGACAGTGTCGCCAGATTGGGCAATTTATCGCAATTTGGCCTACTTTTGCCAGAATTTTGAGATAAAATTTTAGTGTTTTAAAGAAAATCGTTAGTCACAAGTCGCAAACATAAAAGGAAATTATTTTATTAGTAGCTTCAGTTTACCGTAGTTTTTATAGATTTCATAGACCTCTATCCTACTATCCTTTGTCATTTGCCATATCTCGCCTGTCAGTCAAATCTTGGCAGCGCCTTTTGTTTTGTCGTTTTCTTCTGATGTTAATGATACTGAGGAAGTGATCTTATTTTGCCAAGATATTTTGTAGTCATTAAAAATATGCAGATTTTTCACATGTGGTTTTTACTTTGGTTTTAAATAAACGCAGAGTAAATATATGCTGACATAGTGAGTGATAAGTGTATCCCTCTGATGGTCAATGCTACTACCCGTCAGACATCACTGATGTCTTAGTGAATCACAGCGACCTGCAAAGCAGGTACTAAAAGCTGTTACTTCTAACCTTGGTTGGCTAAACCTGCGTTGAATGTTTGACGTTGAATGTCTGATGGGTAGTAGTGCTGACCACTAGAGGGATATACTTATCACTCACTCTGTCTGTCGTGCTTAGTCTGGTTTAAGCAAGCCTCCTTTGCTATTATTATTTGTCTATTCCATTCCTTATGGCATACTGATGAGAACATAAGAAGTTTGAAACCGGTCTATGTTTAGTGAGAAATTGATAAATGATCTTAGCTACCAAACAAGGCTTGCAGATTTAATTCAACGCAGTTCGGGGCTTTTGTCCGCTGAGTAGTTGTTTCCTGTGAATCTTATTCAGTAAATATATGCTATCTATTATACTATCTCATGGTGCTGTCAAAGGGTTCTGTTGTTTGAGGCCGCAGTCTACTTTGGGAGGCTATAACTCAAGTTGTGATTTTGGGCGATAAATAACGGATAGGTTGGTGACTTCGCTTTCATAAATCTAGCCACACCGCATTAGAGCTGGCCTAGAAAATTGTAACATGGCTGATTGTTAAGCAATCGCTACTCCTTTACCAATCAAATTAGATTATCAGGCATTATAGTCTGAAGAATATTATGAAGCACTATATAAAAGTTTAAATGGCTGTCTTATATATATACAATGTTATATACATGACCTAATTTATGTGCACTTCTGAATATTCTAAGCAGATACCAGATTAAAAGTAATAAAGAGCTCTCGAAATGCTTAAAAAGGGTTCTCCGATACGTTAAGGGTTCACCAGGATTTAATTTTTTGTAAAAAATAATAATTATGCTTACACCGATTTCTGAGTCTGTTCTTCATTTGTTTAGCAAAGCGTTTTTTTAACATTTCCCATATATTAATATCATATCGATTTGTTTATTTCGAGAATAACGTACTGATTATTATGTTCCATTTTGAATCAAACTATTAACTAAACTAGCAAAATGAGATGACAGATAAAACTGAACTGATTTTACTTTTGACATGACACTTGCCACCTATTATTTTAAATGGCTAACTATTGTTTTATCAAACTTAAACGGACTATTCACGGGACAGGTATTACGAAAAAAATATTTTACAAATTTATTAAATAAATATTTTTCAGTTTTAGATAAACATTAGGTGCATGATGCATATCGTTAGATTGGTAATTAAATTTGCTACCTAATAACATTATGGCCCTTATTGGGTGCCATTTAAAAAAAATACGATTTCGTAAAAAACACGTTTCGCAAATTTTATTCTTTCATGAATGATTTGTTATTGGCCTAATTAATGTAATCGCTATTATTATGAATTACTAGAGTCAATTAGAACAGATTTTCCCCAGACATGGCCTTCTATCCCAAAAAATACAATTGGGAGAAAAAATTCTCTCTGAAAAATGTAAATTTGGCAATACTGTCGTATGTAATTTGAGCCCTTGATTTCGAAAAACATAAAACATATGGGGTGATCTATTAAAAAATCACAGTTATTGGCATTTCCTCTGAAACTGGAAGTCTTATATTTTGGTTATATCTGCCTGTCAATCTGAAATTATGTCTAATATCCTTGTACCAAATTTCGTCCAAATTGGCTCATAATCATAAATAAAAGAGATATAGGCAGAGTATCATTGTCATCCGGTATATACAAAAGTATTGGAGAGTAAAACTAATATAGAACGATCTAAAGTTGAAAGGTATCTGCAACAATTTTCACAAAATAAACAAAAGACTTTCATATTTAAGAAATACAGGGTGAACCATATAAGATTAACTACTCTCAAGTGACTTCATTATTTCCTTCTAGGTAATAACATTTTACAAAATTTGGTAATAAATATTCATAGGAAGTTTGGATGTCATCCCAGAGACGGATTATCGAACCTAATATTATTTCCCCAAAAACGCGTGTTACACAGTAATAAATTAAATTGTAATTTTTGCCAGTGTATTCACTTATTAAGTAATTAATCTTTTGTATGTAAAACTGGTACTAATGTGCAGTTGTTAATCGTAGAGAATTATATTGAAACAAAGCACATTATTAGCTGACAATCTGCTGGTTTATTTTGTTTACATCATTTAGCAATTCAGTTCGAGAACTTTCAAGCTAGAGATCTGTTGTGTGTACGGCGATTTCAAAGATATTTTCTATATATTTTCTGTTTACTATAGTACGTTAGTGGACGTAAAAATGCCGAGGCAGACCGCGTTTTCAGAAACAGTGACACGTTGTTATGTAAAATGTGCGAGTTAGACTATCACAGGCTATACACGTAAAGCGTAAAGCCGCTGCCCACTGTGGCAAAACATGTGTCATTGAAAAAACACCAAACGGCGGAGACAAACAAAGGCTGTGAAACATGAAGGAGCTTTTTTGTAAAGAAGTTTACAAGATAAAATATGTCTACTGGACTGTCTGCTCCTTTTCTGCAATTTTTCTCTGTTATTTACATCATCACATCCAAATTCTCTATGTTAGTTGTCTTGTCGTGTGTATGGGGAGCCAGTGTAAAAACAGTTTTTTTACAATCTAGACGATATTTTCTGGTTTTTTTTTTTTTCGTTTACTACAAAATGAAAAGGAAGTCGGCGTCATCCGAAAGTTGGTTTTTGATGGTTTTGAGCTGGTATGTAAAGTGTGTAACATTAAATTTTTATATAAATAGAAAACCAGTGTAACGCAACATTTGGCGACGAAAAATCACCAAGTATTAATTAGCGGAAACAAACAAAGGCAATTCATCGTGGATTTACTACGAAAGTTTATGGTGTAACATTCCCTGGAAATAATTAGATAATACAGTATTCAGGAAATTTTCAGAAAAATGTGTAGTGGGACAATATATGAAAACGCAACTGCCTAGTTCCATTACACTAAGAAAATATTACTTGCCCCTAGTAGCTGACCATATTATTGGCAATGTTCGCTCCCAACTCGAGGGTAAATATATTTGGCTCAGCATAGATGAGGCAACCAATTCAGCGGGATTAAAAATTGCCAATGTATTGGTGGGAGCCTTGTAGCAAATTCATGTCACAAGAGGCTATTTGCTATCGTCAAAAGTGTTGGAATAGGTAAATGCAGCCAGTGTGTCACTCTTGTAGGACAGTTTAAAACTAGTATCGGGGGACGATTATGAAGAAAATAAAGACAAGAAACTGACTGGCCGCATGTTACAAAATGTTTATAATTGTCTTCATGTAATCGTCTTCAAACATGGAATTATTTTATATGTTGCACCTTTCTGCGGCCTACAACTCTCTTCAAAGACATTTACAAAGTAAGATAATGTTTCATTGTATCTAAAAATTTTATGAAGAAAAATCTGTATATCCTTCCCTAGTGTGACCCTGTTATTTACGTCATGCCATAAGTTTTCCCTATGTCTACTGATCATTACTAGGTATTGATACAAGAGACTATATCCTTCATCTGTTATGTGCTTGTACGCTTTTATTATCTAATTTTGTATTATTATTAGGTTTACGTAGAAATATAAATATTTATTCCATTTCGTATCAATATTAGGTACTGCGACATTGTTAATAATTTCTTTTGTATTGATCTCACATTAAGTCACACCTATATTGAAAATAAGTCTATTCTATGAATCTTATTAAGTACAGAAAGAATTCAATTTTCTCATAATATGAAATAGAACTCGAATCTGGTATAGTTAATGCAAATTATTGAACGCAATATTAGGTTTTCTCCTATCTACGTATCTCGCAAATATGTGAAAATTATTAAAAATTTTAATATTATGCAGCAATATTACAATGGACCAGTAGCTAACGGAATTATCAAATTAAACGAATTCTCCTTGCTTGACTCCAAGCGAATGACCATTCGTTTCATAGAAATAAGGAGAATGGAGAGACTGAATATAAAATAATAAAAAAAGTTATAGGCAAAATTCAGGTATTTTGAATTTCAGTTTTACAGAATTTACTCGAAAACCAATTAAGAGAGACCATATTTTTTACGGATTCTTACAAAAATGTATAAAGAGTGCAAAATTTAAACATCTATTGTTTACATGTTGAAATTCTTCTGGAAGTAATAATTTTATTTTACATAACTAGAGCGCAGAAAAAAATGTCAAGTATACTCTATTCACCTCAACATCAAAAATGTTGAATTGTTACTATCAGACCGTCTTTTTTTGTCAAAGTATACATCGCATTTGTTTCTTTATGAGCATTGTCATCATAATGAAATAAAACAAATAACGTATCCATTTTATTTTAATCGATTTATTTGCTTGGCCTACACCTGTGATATTTATTTACTTTAATAATTTTTTAACCCATTTTTTCTGTATTTTTGAAGTTATGTCCGCTGTTTAAATTGTAACTCCCTTACTTTGCTTGGTGACTACACATAAGAGTATACCTACTGTTTGCTTTCTGTAATATGATCGGTAACACTTTCACCTATTGAACGGCGTATTGTAGTGTAGCATACCGTAGGGTACCGTAGGGTACCGTAACATATCGTAACATAATGTAACATACGTAACGAAGTGAAACGGAATGGAACGTCACGTAATTTAACATACGAGGTCTAAGATTTGTTTATAAATCATAAATATTATTTTAAAAAAATACTTTTTAGTAAAAAGAACACTTAGGTCACGCTTTTTACTCTAATATTATTACCGAGCATCATAAATTTCTTTTAAGCAAATTACCTTAATAACAAAAAGTATCAGACACAGGATAATAATTAAAGTCGTTAGTAAATTATTGTTTCCTCTTAACTTTTACGGATATTGACCCTCTTCTGGTATTCTTTTCTTAGTGTTAGAATAAATTCTAAGACGGACAACAGAATACGATGAATGGTAAGAGAGGGCCTATCAAATTGATAAGGGAAATAACCAGGACATTTTCCGTTTGTCAGCCAGTCGGAGGTTAGCGAATTTATAGCATTCTTTGGAGGACTGGCGCGCCATCACCTTCACAAAGAGAAAACGAGAAGGGCACTGCTATTATTTTAACTGAGAAAATTCTGTGGACATCCAGATGCCGACTTCTTATTCACGAGCCTCTTTTCACATAAACAAAGGAACTTGGGAACTACGCAGCTTATACAACTTTTTCCTCTCTTATTGCGTTCCGTTGTGTTTTTGGTGTTGATTTATGAAATACCGAGAATAAATTGTTCGAGGATTAATTAAAGTATTATCGATATTTTGCTGAATGCAGAAAAAAATATAATATTAATCATTTTGTTATTTTATTGGCATGTAAAACCTTTTCCGGATCTATGCATTAATAATTAATTAAAATTATATTTTGCTACGAACTGAAAAAAGGTTTACGGCCTTTGAAATGTTACTGACATTTTTTTTTATTAAATCGTTTGTGTCGTGATGTTATTAGTTAGTGGTATAGAACTTCATTATAATGACCATCTCTATTGCCCATTTCAATTTATTATTTGAAAAGCAAAAATTATCTCCATACAACAAGTTAACTTACAATTTTTTTGACTGTAGACTTATAGATTTCATTAGTAGTCTTTTGATTATATTATGAATTTTTACATTTAAGAATTTGCGTAATGCATATTGGATTTAAATGACAGAGACCAGGCCTACTGTTTTCATTTCTACCTGTAGTACAGAAATCTGGACTAGAGAAAATTTAAAAAAATATAAAGGTTACATTATTAAGATCATATACAAGAATTTGTCTCACACACGCATGAGAACGCATCACTTAAATTTGTTAATTAATAGTATAAGATTAATTAATTTTGATATGTAATCAGCTAACTAAACATTCACATTTTTAGTTCGGAATTTATATTGAGTGTTGGTACCAGCTCACATTGTAATTTTGCATAAATTTGGTAATTTCTTTGAAGCGCCTTCGTTATAATGCTGCAATTCGGTTATACAGGGTGTTTTTGAAACACATGAATATTGGTCCTTATGAAAATGTGAAACACACCACTTGAAATTCAATAGTTTAAAAAAATTAAAATATTTTTTGACCACTTTTTTTCCCAATCTCGATGCTAGGATTGTTAAGATTATAGAGGACATATTTACTGATTTTCAGTTATGCCAAGTCTGCATTAAATGAAAAAATGAATTAAACTTATCACTTCACTTCACTACATACAAAGTTGACACTTTTAATAATAAATTAATGGTAGAAAAGACTGTTTGTCAAATAAATATTCAAAATATTTGCAATGAAAATTTAACAAATAAAAATCAACCTTTAATTCCAAATTAGCCGCACCACTCACAGTGTCGACACGCCCGTCCAGTTACTTACCGCGAAAAACCTTTTTTCCCGTAGCCGAAAAGTCCGACGACGCCGCGCGCCTTCGCGCGCCGAAAATTTTGATCGTCCGAAATCTTCGCTAAGCCGCTCTCATTAAAAATGAGGGGGAGGGGGTGGAGGTAGGCTTGGGCAGCGTCCCAAACCGTCTTGGGCGGGGTGTGATGGGGGGTAAGGGGGACTATTACGCCCTTTTCGTCAAAATCGCGGGGGGTGATGTTCTACGTCGCGACCGGCGCAGAAAAGTCTAATGACCGAATTCGATCCGACGCATCGTAACGGCGCGGCGGCCAATAATACACAAATTTTTGTTGCGACAGAGGATGCCTTGCACAGCGCCAAGGGTGCGCGTAACGCACGCTTAACTAATGCACATATCAGACTGTTCACCCGCTCATACTATTCACCCGCTCATACTGTTCCTGCTCTACTGTTCACCTTTTCTCACTTGTTTTTCTCGATTGTCTTTAGACATTTTGAAAAATAAATATTTTTGTGAATATCAATAAAATGTGATTATTTACCGATTTGTATTTAATAATTTTGTTAAGTGCCTCCAATAGTGCATTAATACTAACAAATATTCAAAAGTGACACAATAATTTGTGTAATAATTTTGAAAAAACGTCAACGCAAAAATATGTGCTTTTGCAAGAATCAGCAATATATTTTAACAACAAATTTCCAAAACCTGTCTACGTTTACACAACTTCAAAAATTGACACAATGAAGACTATTAAAATTTATTCCCAAATTATGTTTTAAATTAAGGGGCCTAGTCGGGAAAAAGCTTCGGATAGCTGTGTCACTCTTTAGAAAGTTTTTATACATTCAGCGCCGCTGAATAATTTTGCTCTTGACTATACCTTCACTGGACGTTTTATTCACCGACTTCATTGAGGTGCGATTCCCAATAGAGGTAACACTTATTTGCTATATTTGCAGTGACAAAGATACTTATTTAGAAAATTCATTTTAACCAAATGGTACGGAATAAAAGTTTGAAACTTGCTGAGCATAATTATGAAGATTCATTCTAGACGACATGTATGAATTTTACCTTGAATTTTACCCATTGATATCATAATTCAGGAGCTAATTACGTCCAAATTTCGCTAATATTTACAGTATAAATTTTCCCTACATAAAGTGAAAATGAATTAAAATAGATATACATGTACCCTCTAGTACACTTTCAACTATTGATCCTTCAAATTTGGTGTAATTTGACCAAACCGTATGGAAGAAATAAATTTTAAAAAATTACCTTACAAACACTGCTTCGATTAGCCCTCTTAAGTATTATTTATATTTTTTTATAAAATACAGGTTTTGACAGAAAATTTTTTGAAGTGATTTTTAATCATTTTTAAGAGAAATGTTAAAATACAGCTGTATAAAGAAGCCTTTTCTTTTCATAGTAAAACAAAAAAGTTTAAAAAATTAAATTTTTGGCAAACAGATCAACACAAACTTACGAGTTTAAATGGTTCTAAACTTTCCCAAATAAGAAAATCTGCGTTGATTTTATTCGTCTAATCACATTTTTTCTTTGTTCGCTTTAATTTATAACTAACTGTTTAATATCCGTTTATTAATGTAAATTTTCAGGATTGATTAAACAGATCTCTATCAAATAAGAATTATTATTTCTACAACAACGTACAGTTTGAAATTCACAATTTTGATATCTCCAATCTTATCGCTCTAATGTAGTCTTTTATATGAAATATCACCTTATTCTCTTAGAGCCACATAGAAAAATGTGATCGTTATAGTTGACTTCCCGGAGATCATCAGCAGGATGTTTTACAAGATACCGGGCGTAATGTTACACCCTCTGTAACACCTAAAGATTTATTAGAAACATGCGTAGAGGGTTTGCACTAAAGCCACATGTCATCCGTTATACAAAAATAGATAAATTGGGCTTTATACCTTGCGGATAAGTTTTCTGTCTTGTATTGTCCTTTTATGAAATATGCATGCTATCGTTATTGTTTAAATTTTCTATAGCCATTTACAGTGAATGGGTTTGAACGCCAACAAAGTGAATTTATAAAAAGTAAGTGTACAGAGTGTACAAAAATGAACATACATGCATTAGGAATATATTGACCCACATAAAAATAGCTTTGTTGATTCAAACCGTGTTCAAACAGCAGTGTTAATTTTAACCAACATACTTAAATGGATATCCTTTTATAGATATTTATACCAGTGCAAAAAGTGCGTGATCTCGACTTTCTGCTCGCTTTTTGTCAGTAGGTTGAGGACGAAGGGTTGAACTAGGGGTTGAACTAGATTGAACTAGGGGTCATAGCTCGGGGCGGTGGAAGCGGTCATGTGACTTGTTAAATTTAAGCTGAAATTTCACATGGGATTTTTAATTCCACTTTTTGCTGTCCATTTGATACATGTTTCAAGATGTCCTAAAAAATCCAAAAATACCCTTAACAGCATTTTTTGTGGTCAGGTATGGCGGCTAAGTCCAACTTCCGAAAATTCCGAAAAAACGGCTCCCGACGCCATGATGTTTTGTGGCCACTTTCTTTTAAAAATCGAGGTTATATGAAGCTAAGATATTATTAACAGTTTTTTTTGGTCACCGAAAAGGTATTTTATGCAAATTACAGCCATAAATTTGGTTATTTTGAAAATTTTTTTGTTAAAATAGGTAGTGATTATGGGGGTGAATGAAGAGGTAAATGGGGTAAAACGGCTACATAAAAAATTCTTTAATATGCAAAGATTTTCATTTAAGAGCCATACAAATATTTTTAGACTAATAAAACCTTTTTTGGGCCAATTCAAGTTGTGACTGGTAAAGCTCAAATCGCATCCATCATTTGAAACTTCTATCAGAATCTACAAGTCATTCGGTATTGAAACAGGAACTCCCCGTAGAATTACAGATAATCAGGAACGTAGGCTCCGAGGAGGTTTAGAAAATTGAGAGTTCAGAGCTAAGAGCGGCATTGAAACAGATGAAGAACCGAAAGGCACTAGGAGAGTATCATATCACAAGAGAGATGTTGAAGACTGGAGGTGGAATACTGAAGCACTGATTATTCTGCTCAACAGATGTTTGGAAGATGGAAAAATTCCTAATATATCTAGAAATACCGAGGTAATCATTCTTATTCAAAAAGGTGACCACGCTAACGTAAGAAATTGTAGATAAATCAGTCTCCTATCCGATTTATACAAACTGCTCACCAAAGTCATCACCAACAGTCTTAGTAACAAGTTCGACTTTTACCAACCAGAGG
>JANEYF010004998.1:355000-412500 GCA_029963845.1 Rhamnusium bicolor | reverse complement strand
GGGGTTTTTTGGGGTTTATTTTGGGGGGGTGTTTTTTTTTTTTTAAAAAAAATTTGGGGGGTTTTTTAAAATTACATTTAAAAAACCCAACAAAAAAAAAAAAAAAAAAAAAAAAAAAAAAAATTTTTTTGGTTTTTTGTGCTGGTTGAAGCTATTTCTTTTTTTTTAGAGGGGGGGGGGGGGGGGGGGGGGGGGGGGGGGGGAAAAAAGTTAATTGAAAGGGGGCCCTTGGGGGGGGGGGGGGGGTTTTTTTTTTTGGGGGGGGGGGGGGGCCCCTTTTACAATTTTCCCTTTTTGGAAAAAAAATTTTTTGGTTTTTTTTCCAAAAACCCTTGGGGGGTTTGGGGGGGGGAAGGGGGGGAAAATTTTTCTTTTTTTTTTTAATAAAAAAAAAAAAAAAAAAAATTATTTTTTTTTTTTAATTATCACACTAGAACGCAAAAAAGTTTTTTTTTTATTGTTTTTTTACTGGTTCAATTTTAAAATTTGGGGCCAGCGGGGGTTTTTTTTAAAAAAAATTCTCCGGTCTAGACTCCAGAATTTCCCGGCCGTTGGTGTACATTCCAGCCAAATCTAACCAATCTGCACAGTCCAGTGGCGTAACAATTCTTAGAGAACCGAAAATCCCAGTTATCCTTAAGTGGAAAATTTTCGACGCCTATATGCTGCCTATTACATTGTGTACAGGTATGAGACGGCTACATTAGCTAAGAGTCAGCTTGAGGTATAAAGTGAGGAGCGAGAAAATCAAAAGGAAAACCAAAGTTGCTAACGCTGGGAAGGATATGTTGCCCGAGATGACATAAAGTGGACAAAGGCTATCATACAGTGGAGGGAAAAGAATTATCAGTAGACCCCAGACAAAATGGCGAGATTACATCCAGACAAGTGGGTAACTTGATGCTGACTACACAAAATAGGCATGCATGGAGGGAAATATGGAAGAAGTCTATGTTTAGAAGTGGACATATACAGACTGAAGAAAAAAGAAAAAATATGCTGCATCTGTAGATATTTTTTATTGAAATTTTCTATTAATTTTATTTCACAACCAGGGCGAGAAGTGTGTGTCACTATTTGTCTTCCTTGTCTTTCCTCATTTTTTTCCTTTTTTGATACGGGTTAGATGTAGATAAAATGCCTTATCTTCCTTTTGTGTCCGACCGTTTGACTAATGGCTTAATGCAAAAAAAAATTAATTTATTAATAATTTATAGACCATTTCTTATTTTAGTTTGCCATATTGCGAAATCTATTGAATAAAATTAAAACAAATGAAATCTTAAAAAGAAATAAATAAAGAAAATCCTCAATGTTTTGATTTGAATAATTAGGTACATTCTTCTTTGACTTTTTAAAAATACCCGCAATTTTCAACTTTCATAACATAGCTGGAACACATAAGTATCTAATCGACTTTTATTAAGGGTGTATCCACCACATTAAGCTAACTTTTTTAATTCATCTGTAATATTTATTAAATTGTGGGATAAAAAGCATCATAACAAAATCCGGTTTAATACGAAGGAAAAGTCCACAAAATAAAATTTATTTCAGATGATTTCATCTTTAAAACAAGACGATTCAAACGTATCTTTTTTTAGATAAGAAGAGGTGCAGAAGTTTCAAAAGAATATTCCTATTACTTAAATATTCCTTCAACAGATCAAAGATAAAAGAAATTTAAAATAAAAGGATTCTTTTCTTTGCAAATTTTCACATTTAAGTGCACAAATTGGGTCACTATAATGCTGTTTCCACAAAGAAAAGTAAGGAAGGCTATGTTTCAGAATTATTGGAATCGTTTGAAACATTCCATTCGATGTTTTTAGATATTTGAGTTTTAGTTTCTTTTTTGAATGGGCTATTATTAAATAATTAGAAAGTAGTATAAATGCGCCGAAAAGCGTTCCTTTAATAAAAAATATTATAATATTTCAGTACGAAATACTGTGATGGTTTTAGATAATTCGATTCTTAAATTACATTTTGTCTAAATAATAACATATAGGATGTTTCGAAAATTAACGCAAATATTTAGCACGTACATTTCTTGACAAGAATTAAGAGGGGCTTTTCATATACATATAAATATCTTTTAAAAATTAGCATTTTCTGTAAAATTAGTTAATGGGGAAAACTCCTGTCGTAGCTGACTCTTTCTTTCTCAAATGTGTTTCCACTTATAAGGTCCTCGATGCAGTAAATGCTTTAAAAATTTCCCCTGTACTGATGTTTATGATCTGAATAGTGGAGATAATTTAAAAAACTACTGATATAATTGTAAAGCAGTTTTTCCAGGCGCGTTTAAAATAACTAAGGTTATTCCGCTTTTTAAAAAGGGTGACATGACAATAGTGGACAACTACCATCCGATTTCGATTATTCCCATTTTTAGGAAGTTATTTGAAATTCTTTTAAAGTAGGCATTGGCTCAGCACCTTGAACGTAATTCGATAATTTTACCTAGTTCATTTGATTTTCGTTCCAAGCTATCCACAACGCAAGCTGTACAGCGGGTTGTGGGTGACATGATTCGGAATTTTGAGAAGGGAGAACACGCAAGAATCGCTTTGTGTTGATCTCTTTTAAAGCTTTCGACTGTGTTCCTCATGACCTACTGCTAAGAAAATTATCGAATTATGGCATAAGAGGTTTGCCTCTACTTCTTTTCATATCCTATCTTAGAAATAGGAAGCAATCAATAATTTAAATTCAGATTTCAGCGACATTAAACATGGCGTGCCTCAAGGGTTTGTGTTGGGACCAATTCTATTTATATCATAACGATATTTACTATTTTCTCCAACCTAATAAATGTGTTCTTTTTGCATATGGTACAACTATAATTGCTTTTAATAAATATTGCTCAAATCTTCTCGATAGTTTAAATCAAATTGAGATAATTACTAACACATGGTTTATTACAAATAAACTTAACTTAACGATGATAAATCACAGAAATTTGATGTATCTTGTATCATACTAAGGCGTCAAGTTGCTGGGCGTTATAATAGATAATAATCTAATTTGTTGTGGTCATGTGAACTATTTTGGGAAATCACTTACAAGTGTAATTTTCTTATTACACCAACTGAATTTGATATTGAGTATCAACACATTACTTTCTGCTTATTTTAATTGCATTGTTTTATTCGCGTATTTCTCTTGTAGTAACTTTATGGGGTAATTCAAGTCATGTCCTAAAAATATTTCGTCTTCAAAAGAGAGCCGCTGGAGAAATTGATGGGAATACTCAACCACTATTTTTAAAATTTAGTATAATACCTTTACCATATTTACATATATACTGCTATCTAATTGAAATACACAGAAACGGTAGTAGTTTTGAAACTCGTTCTGATTTACATAACTATAGTACAAGATCTGCAAATTTATTGAAAAATCTGAAAATAATTCACTGAATTTTAATTTGTATAATAAACTACCACATGAAATAAAATCATTAAATTTAAGTCGTTTTAAAAACAATATTAAGAGAATTATATTAAAACATTGTTTTTATTCAGTAGAAGATTTTTTACGAGCACCACTCCAATAAACAAGAAATGAATAAATAATCATGAGTGATAAAATAATACCTATTTAAAAACGTATTTTATTTATTATATTGATTTAGAGTAGAACTACGTGTTTAGTTTAATTTTGTTTTGTTTTGTCATATATTTGTTGTTACTGATTTGTACATATCAATCAATCATGTACTATTAACTATAAGATAGTTCTTGTTTTTTCGGCAAATGTACTTATCTGCATGTACAGTTATTTTCAATTTTATTTTTACTTTTACTGTTTGGTATTATAATTTATATATTATATTTGTATTTGTTCTTTATGTATTTGTATTTATATACTCCAACTTTACATAATATTTTAAATTTTATTAACTATAAGATAACTCTGGTTTTAATTTTTGACAAATGCACCAATCTGTACAGTGGCTTTTATTTTTATATTTACTGTGTGTATTTGTACTTATATGCATCAACTCTATATAATGTTTTAAATTTTATACAGTTGTACTCTGACCTGCTACAAATGTACAAATTTGTATACAACGTGGTTAAATCAACGATATGTGTATCAAAATCGCGATCCTAAATTTTTTTTTCGCTACTGATGCAACTTTAGAGAAGTGAAAGTTAGTGAACGCGCCTATTCCCTGTACAACTGACGACTTTAATACTAATTCACAAAACATGTCAAATCGCGAATTTAATATTTCTCAAACAGTTGTTTTAAATAAAACTGTATCACAGTGCTTTCATTTAAAAATTTGTCACCTATTATAATCCTAGATCTGAAGTAAACATAATTTTGAGAAAAAACACCTACCCCTCAAATGGATTGGAAGGAAGGTGTTCAAGATCTCCGGATTTAACGCTGCTTGACTTTCTTCTCTGGAGTTATATAAAACTAAATTTTACAGAACTCGTCAGAAAATATTTGTGATATCAGTGCTAGGATAACTTTTGAATGCAGAAAAATTTCCAGAAAAACATTTAAGATAGTCCAGCGAGTATTCGAAAATAGGCTTTATTATTGCTTAGCAGACGATGGAGCACATTTTGATTGTTCAATAAAATAATTTTCTGCATATGTAAGTTTAATATTATTTTTCCAAAACCGTCTTGAAAGTTAATTGTTTTTGGTTAATTTTTTTCGAGTGGAAAATACCTAGTTACTGATCTAGCCCGGTAAGTGATCTGATTGGTAAAGTCCTTACCGACCCTTATGTCACTTTTGGTTGACAACATTAGGTATTTACCTAATTAAGCACTCTAGACAACAGTGATCTAAAAAGCGTTTGACATCTATCAGTTGAATTTTATGAATTTTGTTTGCTGCAAAATAATCACTTTCCGGTCTTGTTACGTAAATAACTATACTCATTTATTTCTAAAGTACTCAAGTAAATTCGAGATCCACACCGACTGGGTGAAGTAGTTGGCTAAAGCACACGATGACAAGTGTGACTAAATAATTTCTCCATTATCCTGCGGGTTCGAATCACGCCACCACACAGTGGTTCCCTCCATATGATAAAAATAAAAAAGTAGTGTCAATATTTACATATTTTCTTATCGTCATAACACCTACTAAGTCTGAGCTTCATGGAACTATAAATTAATTACAATTTTAAAATTGAGTGAATGTATCGAACAAAGTGACCACCTTATCAGTAACTCATGTTAGTGCAACCTAATTTTTCGCTAATTTATTCTCAGAAATGAGGTGTTTGTAACAAGTATTTTACAAATAGAGATTCAGGAGTAAGGTATGTAGAACATTTATAATAAATACATGTATCTATTTGTGGATCATTGTAGTTGTAGTGCGACTACTACGACATGCGTTTTTTTATGTATTTTTTTAAGATTCTTCACAATTTGTTTTAGTGTTTTAGTTACTAGGCCTTTATTGTCCCAAAACAAATTTTGCACAAGTTTTTTAACGGTTTTTTAAACTTTTTCCAATTTTTCAAGTAACTGAGGTGCTATGTAGGCATACACGTCACATAGTAAATGCCTACGCGCATGCTATACGTGCTGTCGTTATACGTTATTGTATATAGTTTGATTGTTGGTTTATTTGCAGTAATTCGATTATATATATTTATATATATATATATATATATATATATATATATATATATATATATATATATATATATATATATATATATATATATATATATATATTAATATATATATATATATATATATATATATATATATATATATATATATATATATATATATATATATATATATATATATATATATATATATATATATATATATATATATATATATGCATATACATATACAAATCATCAGTCAATGTTCCCATGCATGTATAATTTTGATATTTGGCTTAAATATTCTGGAAAAAAAACTGGCAAGGATGGGATGTGTGAACGTGATTGCTATTTCACGCGTGGTCACATTTTTTTTTATTTTTCAAATTCTCTCTTCCAAGCGGAATTCTTGTATTCAGCGAGTCGTACATTGAAACGATATTAAATTTACCGCACAAGAATTTGAAGACAAAAATATATGAACACGCGTGTGAAATAGAAATCACATTATTAAGTGCAATTTTGCAAAAATGTTGGAAAAATGAAGTAATAAATACAAGAAAACAGTTAAAGAATCCGCCATTATTTTGTTGAACGGTGATAAATATATGTCCAATTACTCTGTTTTTGTAGGAACTGGTTGTCAATCCTTAGAGACGAAGTGTAAGTAAAGAAAATATCAGTATAACATAATGTCTCATATGTCTATGGAAATACCATGATACAAATACACTAGTATGCTAATTCGGCGAGCGAATTTAGTTCACTTCTGCGTATGACGTCAGCGACGAGGATAATTTGACGTGAAATTGAAATTACTGAAATTTTGAGATTGTGCTTGTTTTAGTATCAAGTATTTATCGGTGCTGTTAAGACAACTATTGTATATTTCCAAGATGCAAAATTGTGCTCTAGCTGTTTGTAGAAATTATAATCTGATAACCAAAGGAACTGATATAAGGGTATTTTCATTTTTCTAAAACCGAAGATATTGTGAAACAGTGGATTGTGTATGATATAATTTACAGGTAGTTTGAATTTTACTTTTGAATAAGATCGATTATTAAAAAAATAATAATAGGCCGATTCGACCGTACCAATCGATACGATCAGGTAATAATTAGTCATAATTCGAGTGCGGTGTTAAATGGTAACATATTTGGACCCATCTCTGATATCAGTTATACTTTGCGATGGTAAATTAAAGTTGAAAAAACAGATATGAAGTTTGTAAAGGGTGGATAGGTTATGTCCTTGGCTGATTGTTTAAAATTGGAAAGTGGTCTGAGCTGTGCGCCCCCGAAAATGATTATTAAATATTTTATTAATAATACATATGTGGAATTCGAGGAAGAAAACTATTTAGTAATAAATATGCTCTCCATCCTCCATCAAAGAATAAAAGGTTTTTCTTTCCATTCTACGATGCTTCTAAATGCCCGTTTCTAAGAATCTATCTATTCATATTTGAAAATAAGATTGCCCAATGGATAAGCCTGTTGTTAATGACAAAGGCATAAAATGTGTGATATTTTTAGATAATCTGAATGAAACAACGAAACGTAACCACCTTAAAATGGAGTCAAGAGAGACTACTGTATGGAGACAGAATTCAGGAAAAAGACAAAAAAGACTGGTAAGTAGTAGGGACAATAAAAACATAATTTTTCTTCCATAAATAGTATATATTCATAGGTCTCTAAAAGACCATAATATGCAAGATGCATAGTATGGGCTGCGTTTTATTACTGGGAATGATTTAGTTTTGATGAAGCCGTTGAAAAGAGTGATGTTTTTACCCACAAACAGGTAGGTTGAAAAACTTTAATTAGCATTCTGTTTCAATTGTTTCAAACAAACAAACAACAATAAAACATAAAATAGTTTCTCTTGATTATGATATAAAGACATTAGTAAAATTTTAATAAATAGACTCCGAAATAAATTTCCACAAAAAAAATTATTTTCAGACCTATTTTGTGGTTAATAGAAACAATTCTGGTGCGAAAACTTACGCCAAACATGACCCAGAGATGTTGCAGAATGCAATAAGGGACATAAAAAATGGAATCTCCTGGAGGGAGGCTCACAAAATATAGAATTCATCGTTCCGTCCTGTACAGACTTACAAATCTTCACAACAAATCAAAGTGGGCAAACTGTTTTGAAAGAAATATTGCTGCAGAATGGGGACATACCCGTTGGATATTATGGATCTGAACATGATGTAAAAGCTCATTTGAGAAATGTGCCTTAATAATTAAACTGTTAACGAAAACATTTTTATATTTTCATCTTTATATTTAAATAAATAAAAAGGAGTTGTTTAACATGCTCTTTTGTTTGTCTCTACAAATTTCCTCCGGGAATTTATATATTTTTTTAATTTTAAATGTCTCTATTTGCCGTTACTTTGGTCAAATTGAGTTTATAGTGATAAATAAATTGCTAAATCAATCCATTGATCCCTTGATCCCAATTGGAGGGTCAATATAATAGAATAAAATACACATATTCGCATTTTCCAATCTGTTTAAAAATATGATCATTTAATGTCATTGACACGATAAGTAATTTACACTATTTATTATATTAGTGTGTGTCATCGTGTTTTCTAAATTCAACACTGATTTTTTAAAAAATATCGACACCATTTAACGGTACCAGGAAAATTTATATTGTTTTCTATCAGCATTATGCAGGCAGCAAGAAGTTGCACATCTCAATTTTCCTCATTACAGCACAATTTTCTGTGAAATTCGCAGCTAAAACGGCTAAAAGATATCTTCCGCTAAACGTAGATAAAGTATAAGGTTATGTTCGCAAGCAGGTTCAATTGAAATATTTTGATATTTGTACAACACATTTAAAATAAAAAATTATCTATTAAATTTCCTATATTATTTTAAATTGTATTAATTAACTGTACAACGTTTTAACGCGATTACGAAACTTCGGTAATTTCTCGCTACTGACGTCACGTTTAGGATCGGAAGCCACGCCTTCATGCTCATTAGCATATCAGTATATCTGTATCGTGGGAAATACATAAACAGAAAACTGTCATCCTGGGCATTGCTAAAAAAAGAAAATTTATTATCAAAAAAATTTTCCTAGTTTTGAGAAACGTCAACTTTTAATCATCTAAAATATTTGACATTAAAGTTTAATTTTAAAATTAATGTTTTTAGGTGTGAGACATTTTTGGATATGAAAAAGCATTTTTTTTTAATCAACCTCTGACATCCTTTTGGCGCAGAGATTTATTTAACAAAAATTTTTTTTAAATAATTTATAGGACAGTGGCTTAATACCCAAAAAAGGTAAGAAGAAACATTATAGGGTATCATAAATAAAAAACAATAGACAATTATTTAAGTTAATTCTGTTAATATTTCATTAGTATTAATAGATAATTGTATTTCATAACAATAGCCTATTTTTCCAAATTTATTAATTATGTAATTTATTTATTAATGTGTAAATATTCATTTCATGTATATTGTGTGTTGCTTTTTTGTTTTTTATTTCAATAAATATCTATTTTTCTAAATTGCCTTTGTCGTAATCATAAAAACATACACATCATGCACTTTATATTTTTGTCACACCTTGCTATGGAACCACTGTGCACCGGCACTGGCAATGTCGATGGGAATGGTTATGTGACTGTGTTTTTTTCATAAATGTAACTCGCCCGTGCAGCTTCGCCTTTAGATTCGGTGGTTGTCTAATTTATGTGCTGTTTATGTTTATGTACAATCGTCATCAGCAAAGTCATACATCCCAAGATGCTCTCTCTCTAGAATATGTAGTGCCAAAGAGAGCATCTTGGAAGGTGGTGACTTTAAGCTGATGACGATCGTACATATCGTATCGTACAAAGGTATATAAACAACATGGTGAAAAATATATGGTTTTTGCAGAAACACAATTTTAACCCTTTCACAGCAGCGCTCGATTTCGCTACACGGGTTGTCAGAACAGCTGTGGTAATCGCTTGCGGCAATATGCACTTCTTGCAGTTAACCCCCAGAATGGTGGTTGTTACTTTTCATTCTAAGAAAAATATTGAACGCCAACTTGGGGAACAGTAAAAAACGTGTGCCATTCTTTAACCGACGCAGCTTCTTATATGAATGAATCAGCAGTCCGCTTAAAAAACACACATTCTGATGAGTAGCACTTAACAAGGATTCAATCAAATGTCTTTAGAGCAAAGGCGTAACTAGCAATTAAAGCGCCTGTGACCAGACAACAAAAATCTATTCGATCCTTCCAAGATTTGTTTTCAAGACTTTTTTGTTTCTCGTCCAAAGAGACTGAGACTTTTGCACATAATAGTAGGCTGCCAAAGTCGACAGGATGCTTGTGTTTTTTATTTTTTCCCTTCACAAGTTGTAAGTATTTTTTGATTTTGTCAGTTATACTTCACATATTTAACATCTATTCGATATTTTAAAGAATTTTTGTATTTGTATATTATCCAGTCAGTAGACACAAAAAAGGCCTTTGCCTTACAAAAGGTGGGGTAAAACCCACCTTACATGTGTTGATTAGGTCGGGACTCTCATGGAAAATCCAAATTTTCGACCTTAAGAGGTGTAAATAACGCCATAACGGTTGATCTAGCGACAAAAATGTCACGGACAAAATTTCTTGCATTTTTTTATATATTAATTTTTTTTGTAAGTCAGTATGTAACGAGTTACAGCAACGGAAAGATGAACATTTTCCAAAAAATCGTCAAAGTCCATTTTTTTTTTCGGTTAATTTTATAAGAACTAATTACACTATATTATTTTTATTTTAGCGTTTGTCCACACCACAATAAGATTATATAGTGAAATCTATTTTAAATTACAGCAATTGTTCTTGTTACATACAAATTTCCTTACCGCCGCGAGTTATGTTTTTTATAAGAAAAACTTCCTTTTTAAAAAACGTAATTTATTTTTACAAGAAGATCAAGAGTCGCGACCGACTTTACAATTCAAGATGCAAACTACTACTAACTGAAGCAAAGCTAACTAGCACTGGAGAAGCTTAGATAACTTTATCTAATTCTCCGTATTTATTGTGCTGACTCTTCTCCTTTGGGGTCCATAACTCCTCCACCCTTAGTTTTTGGATCGTCCTCGACTCCAAGTAGTTCTGAAAATAACTTTTTGTCCACCTTTACAATTGGATTAGGGTTAAATAATATTTTTACAATTTGCTTCCTATAGATAAATACAATAATGCATACAATAATTATAATAACCAATATAATACAAGTGGTTCCTATGTGGGAGTACTTAATAGCTAGGTGATCTAACAGAATAGGTTCTTTTATATTTTTTAGATCGTTATTAATTTGTTTAAAGTCTTTTAAGTGGCTTGCTTTTAAAGATAAGATTCTCGTTGGTTTGTTTAAGTCCTGAATAGTCTCGTTTGGCAACGAAATATTTAAAAATGTATTACTTATTAATTGCGAATCAACAATAAGATTACAATTTGAAGTCAACACATTGAGTCCTTTAATCGTTGTTGTGGTTACATCGTCGTGAATACATTGTTCAATCACTTTTGTGGGCGTCTTGAAAAGGGTTAAAATTCCATGTTCCATAATAGTTGTTGCGTCAAAGTCTGTAACAAGGGCTGTAGTGCAGCTAGTAACATTATTTAGGGAACACTTATTTATTAAGCTCGGAGAGCACAGATAGAATGTTTCTATCTCTTTGCATTTTTCTGACCATTTTTCTTTCGTTAAATCCTTCAAGTAGAAATGGGTTGGTGGTATAATAATGATGTCATTTTGATTTGGTACTGGATAGATTTTATATAGAGAGAAATTTGTGGATTGTAGGATAGGAATTTTTAATATGATAACAATCACACTATCTTTTAATAATAAAGTTATTCTAGAATTGTCTAGTATTTTAAATAAATGATTTTTATCTAGCTGTAGTACCATTTTTGAACTATATTGTGTAAAAAGATAATTTTCTAAGATTTTTAAATCTTGCAGAGTGAATAATTCGATATTGGGTGTATCAAGTCGTGCTAGGTTAATAGTTCTAAGTAAAATGTTTACTTGTTTTTCTAACTTGTTAATATTAATTAATTGTAAACTAATTGTTTCGAGTACTTGTACATCATCTACTAATTTATGTATTACTTGTATTGAGTCATTTTGAAAGGCGGAGATAGCTTGCATTTCTTGCTCAAATTTATTTGTTAAACTTTCAGCAAATGTAGTAAATTGTGATAGTTTTTGAGAGACTTGGTGTTGGTTATTTTCTAATATTTTTAGGTTACCATTTATATTGATTAAATCATCATCATCTAAATTTCTTGTTATAAATTTAATTCCTTTACCAAGAAAGTTGAATAAACCTCGTTTTTCTCTGAAATGTAGGAGTTTATCATAGTTTTCTTGTAGTCTGACAGTTTTTAATATGATTTCATCTATAAGTGCAGCGGTTAACTTATTACATTCTTTATGATTAGATTCAAATAAAAGGTTATTAAGATAAATTTCATTAATATTATCTTGTATAAATTTTAAATTAAATTGAAAATAAAATTTATGATAATGACTAAGGAGCTTTCCTTGTCCTAGAGGTTCTAGGTAGTATCCATTAGTTTGAAGGGGTGTGATTTGAAGTGCAAGGTGCGTCCTCAGGATCAGTAGAAGAACTCTGTAACAAATTACTTTGTCTTATTCTTTTCATTCGTCTACCATGAATATTTACATATTTCTTTTTAATTTTTGACGTTATTTGATTTATTTTGGGTGACATTAATTTTGAATCTTTACCTATGCTATAGAGGGGTTCATGTTTTCCTCTTTTATTATTTTTAACAGCAATAGTGTCGGGTATCTTTTTAATAGGTGGTTCTTTATTTTCGTTGTGTTTGTCAAGTCGTTTTTCTGCTTGTTGTTTTTGTTTGTTGTAGAGTTCGTCATAGAATGGTAATATTTCGTCTTTTCTCTTCTGATTATAATTTTCGTATATAGTCATGTCTTGATTAAATGATAGTTCAGGTTGATAGGGGCCGTATAGTATGGAAAATGGCGCGAAACCTGTGGCGGTGTGTATTGATTGATTGTATATCAATACGGCTGATAACATTTGATTAGCAGGCGTTTCACTAGGATTTTTAATATTTATAATTCTAAGTTTTTCGATTAACGTAGAATGCATGCGTTCAATCGGCGAGTTCGAATTAGGATTGTAAGGTGTTGTGTAATGAAATTCGATATTATGCATTTTCATATATTCTTTCACTACGTCATTCAAGAAATTAGTTGCATTGTCCATAACAATTCGTTTTGGGAAGGCGTGGTGAGAAAAGTAATGTCTAAATTTATTTAAGATGGTAATGTGATCTGATTGTTTAATATAATACGCTTGACCATATCTAGAAAATAGATCTATAATAGTTAAGAATTTATTACCTTTATATGTGAATACGTCCACATGTAGGGTTTCGAATGGCTTTGTGGCTAATAAGGGGCCCTCGAGTTGTAATTGATAAGGGTTCCTATCGTATTTCGCACTTAGACATTGTTCGCAATTATTGATGGTTTCAATGATAAAAGTTTTTAATTTGGGATTATAATATGTTTGTTTGAGATGGTTGTACGTTTCGTTTATGCCGTTATGATTTCTTAGATGATATAAGTTGATTTGTAACTTCATTTCATTATCTTGTAAGTCTTGCAGATAAGTATTAGAAATTGATATTTTTGCAGAATTATTTAGGTATTTTTCTAGTATGCGGATAACTATATCTTTTAAATCTTTATCCTGTATATATAGACAACAAGGTTTACTAGGTATAATAGCGTTTTTAAATTCATTAAAAACATGCATCTCGTTTGATTTTTGACTAAATCTTATTATATAATGATCTTTATTAAATATCTTTTTATGCTTTGTGTCTATTCGTGTGTGGGGTATACATATAATTCTGTGGTTAGAATAATTTACGGGTTGTTCAGAAATTGGAATAACTAATCTTTGATCGTTATTACTTACAGTGTGTGCGGTTTCTAAATCATCAACTATATTTACTATTTCTGATTCGAGCCTATCTTGTTCTAAAATAGAGTCTAAATCATCTAAAACAGGTAATTCGGGGATATTAGGTATTATTGAGGCGTCGTCGGTGTCATTAATATTTATCTCGATTCTTGATAAGGCGTCGGCCACATAGTTTTCTTTTCCTTTCCTGTATTTAATTTCAAAGTTATATTCCTCGAGTTTTAGCTTCCACCTGACTAATCGCGAGTTTGGTTCTTTAATTTTGCTTAGCCAAACTAGAGGGTTGTGGTCGGTTTCGATTATAAAGCGTCTCGCGTATATATATGGTCTGTAATGGCGACACGAATCGAGTATACTGAGCATTTCTTTTTCAATGGTCGAATAGTTACGTTCTGCGGAATTTAAAGTTCTAGAATAATAGGCAATGGGACGATTATTTTGCGATAATATACTTCCGATACTTACATTCGACGCATCCGTTGTCAATGTAAAGGTTTTGTTAAAGTCAGGATATACTAATATAGGGGCGTTTTGTAAAAGTTCTTTACAAATATTAAAAGCTTCTACATAGTCCGGATTTTCTATATTTATTTTTTCACCTTTGCGTAGACATTTAGAAAGAGGGAAAGTTAATTTTGCGAAGTTTGCTATAAATTTCCGATAATATCCAATGAGGCCTAGAAATCGTTTAATTTCTTTGACAGTCTTGGGTATTGGGAATTTTTGGACAGCTTCTACCTTTGCAGGATTTGGTTTTATACCCTCGGGGGTGATAATATGGCCGAGAAAGGCGACTTGTTTACATAAAAACTCAGATTTATCGAGTTGAATCTTTAGATTTGCCTTTTGTAGTTCCTCAAATATAATTTTTATATGATTTATGTGTTCTTGAAGAGAACGAGAAAAATTACAACGTCGTCCATGTATACAAAACAAATTTTGTATAAATGTGCGCGAAGTATATGGTCCATTAATTTTTGGAACGTCGCGGGAGCATTTTTAAGGCCGAAAGGCATTCGGAGATATTCATAATGCCCGTTATTCACGGTAAACGCAGTTTTTTCGATTGATTGAGGGTCCATCTCGATTTGATGAAACCCTTGCGCTAGGTCCAGGGTTGTAAAATATGTGCATCTACCGAGATTATCTAATATCTCTTCAATCCGTGGCAGGGGATATTTGTCCTCTATGGTGTTCTCGTTTAATTTACGGTAATCGATGACCATACGATATTTCTTTTTACCGCTGGCGTCTAACTTTTTTGGTATAATCCACACTGGTGAGCTATACGGCGAAATTGATGGTCTAATGATATTATTTTCTAATAATTTTTGAATTTGAGATTCGATTTCTTCTCGCATAGAAGGGGGTGTCTAAAAGATTTTGTAAAAGTTGGGACTTCATCCTTTGTTCGTATGTGATGTTTAATTTTATTAGTAAACGAGAGGTCTGAATTTTCGTGATAAAATATATTTTTATATTGAGAACATAATTTTAAAAGGGCTTTACGTTCCTCGGAATTTAAGGAATTTGTTCTAATCATTTCCGAAATAGGTATTGATAATTTTTCATTAGGTACTTCGATATTAAAATATTCGATAGGTATAACGTTTACTCTTTGTTTGAATTCCGATTTAAATGATTTTTCATAAATATTAGGGATTTTAATTAAGCCTTTATTTATTTCTGCAATACATTCGGGTATTTCGTAATCATTTAATTTAAGGGATGGTATTAAAACAGTGCCTTTATCTAAAGTTGTGGGAATGATTATTTGATCTTTATGTGTAACTAATAAATTAATTTCTTTTTGATTGTATTCAAAGTAAAACGGAATTTGAGTATCGCCGATAGTTAATAATTGTTTTTCGTAATCGATATTAGCTTTTAATTTTCGCATGTCCTTTGAGCCAATAAGTGCATCAAAGTTTTTGTGCCAAGGGATGACTCTAAGTTTAATATTTTGAGAAATATTATGTTCTTTTAATAATGGAAAAATTACATTGTCATATGAACTCGATTTTTTATGCATAGACCAAACAGTGAAAAATTCTTTCTTGTAAAATTGTTTAAAGGGGTCGGCAGCGTCGGGGTTTATAATAGAATCCGATGCGCCCGTATCGATTAGAATTTTGAGATTTAGTTGTGGCAAATAGAAAAAGGGTAACCGAGATAATGTGTTAACATTATTTAGGTTAATAATTGATCGGAGGCCGGGTCTATAAAATTTGTATCGTCTTGTTCATTTTCTGTGTAATCGTCATAAGTGTCATGACATTCGTTTTCATTTTCTGGCGGAATATCCGTTTCGTCGGGTTCGTTATTAAACAACTCAGTGACACCAAATTTCGGGCCAGATTGCCGTGGAAACTGTGTCTGTTGGAAATTCTGTTGAAAAGAAGGTCTTGGATGTGAGATCTTTGTGGAGATTGACATCGGTGTCGGTTTTGGTTGGGGCGTCGGCGTCGGTTTGCCGAATACTTGTTTGTTGGTTGGGAAGTACGTTCGTTGGGGTATCGGTTTATTGATATCTCTAGGGAAACCGGTTGATGTGGAAGGTTGTGTCATATAATTATGGAATGGTCTTTGATTTACATGTACAGGTAGATTAGTGTTGGGGTTGTGCATATTTCGTGTAGCGATTGGTACAGGACGTGACGGAAAATGAGGTTTTACATCGGGTTTTATTTGGCGTACTTGTTGTTTAGTATGCTGCCTAGCATGGTTTACCCATTTTAATTCCTGAGTATGATTATCATAAGCTTGACACTTTGTGTAAGCGTCTTCCAATGTTTCACAATTGAAATGACTTAAATGGGAATTATAAGGTTCTAAAATGCCAATCAAAAATGTCCTTAAAGATTTTTGCATATACATTTCATACTTAAATCTATAAATTTCAGGTGTTTCTTCGTGAATTTTTAGATATTGTAATAAGTCATTACGAGTAAATAAAATATGTTTATAAAAATCATGAAAGCTCTCGTTATAATTTTGAATAGTATTTTGTAAAGTAAATGATAAAATCTCCTCATTACGATGATCTCCGTATTGTTTTAATAAAATTTCTTTAATTTGTGCCCATTCGGTGGCATTGTGTAAGCTAAGAAATTTTCTAGCTTCGCCTTTTATTTTAGTTTTAATGGTACAGCCTAAAATATGAGTCTGTACTGGTGAAAGTTTATTATGAACAAAAGCTAGTAGATCCTGTACACTTTCTATAAAAATTTGTAAATCGTCATTAGGACCGTACTCTGGTAAAGCATTGAGTAACTGAGTAAATTCTTGTGAATGAATTGTGCTTGCTGGGACAGTCATTATTGATTTATTTAAATAATTTTTATTTGACAAACTAATCCTATTTACTTTATCGACTAATTCGATTTCTAATTCTCTGTCTGAATCAGAGTCAGAGATAGGCATGTAGGTACTAAAATTAGATTTTATAAAATTAAAAAAGTGTTTATAATTTTTTTTTAAATTAAAATTAGATTTTATGTTTTCTTAATTTACTTGATTGTTATCACTTAAAAATGGAAAAATTGGACTTACAGGCTAAGTAGAAGGATTGACATCTCTTCTTTGTGTTCTCGATGAACTTGGGTTGTCTCGGATGGACGGGGTTGTCTCAGATGAACAGGGTTGTCTCCAATAGACTGGGAGCAGCAGGGTCGATCACTTGTTTCTTGAGGATCACAGAAGCGAAGTATTGAAATACACCACTAACACAGAAACGTATAGGACACTTTATTCCCACGAAATTATACCGTTTAGAGTCTTCTGTATCCTGTTCGCAGCGCCAGTTATGTTTTTTATAAGAAAAACTTCCTTTTTAAAAAACGTAATTTATTTTTACAAGAAGATCAAGAGTCGCGACCGACTTTACAATTCAAGATGCAAACTACTACTAACTGAAGCAAAGCTAACTAGCACTGGAGAAGCTTAGATAACTTTATCTAATTCTCCGTATTTATTGTGCTGACTCTTCTCCTTTGGGGTCCATAACTCGCGCCGCGCCGGCCATGGTAGCAGAAAGTAGTACAGAATATTAATATTGGTGTATGGATGTTTCAAGTTTTATTCTATGTCTTTTTTTCTAGCAGATGTTTCCTAAAGCAGGTATAGATCGTCTCTCGTCTTTCTTTGCTTTTTTTTTTTTGTAATGGTCGAAAAAGGCGTCCATGTCTACCCTCTGTAGAGAGAGTGGCATATCAGCATACCGCACGCCAGTGGTTCTGATTTAACACACACAGAGTCAGCAACAAGTGTTATTAACCCTGCCGATTTTTCGGTAGATCTACTGATTTTCAATGAATTATACTGATTTACCGATCCATACACAAATCTTACCGAAAAGCAGACAGAAACTAGAAATCTAACACCTGGTTTATTTGAAAAATACTCCACATCAATTTAAATCTGCGTTCAGTTTACAAGGTCTGAGTCGCCTTCTATCAAAAAGGAGAAAAAAGTAATAATATAATCGCGAAACTGGAACATCTGTGGATTAGGCCTATTCGGGATACAAAAACATGCGGACCACTCTACCTCAGAGTGGTCCGGAAATGAGTTTATTTTAAATTTATAAAATTATGATAATTATGTAATGAATAGACAAAAATAATAAAAACAAAATAACAAAAATGGAGTTTGACGATTTTTTGGAAAATGTTCATCTTTCCCCCGCTGTAACTCATTACATATTAGACTTACAAAAAAAAGTATATATTAATAATGTAAGGAATTTTGTCTTCGCTAACTTTATCCATTTTTGACTTGCGGAGTTATTTTCAAAAAAACCAATTTTTTTGCACCTCTCATCAGTGTCCCGACCTAAACAACATATATCAAAATCGTTTATACCCCAGCTTCTGTAGGGCGAAAATCTATACCGACTAGATTATATGTATTTTGAGCAACAGGAATCAAAAGTTAACTCCTGAGTATCTAGAACATATGCTGCTAATTTACTGGAACTCTAGAAATTACTAGTGTGCAGTGTTGTGTGTTTAATGAAATATCTATTGCTCTTGTTATTTTGAATACTATAAAATCGCCAATTAAAAGGTATATCATTTATCATATCATGTGTAAGTCAGCGCAGTGTCCTGGTCCTGGTTGCGTTTTTGTACAATATACCTTATCACAGTGCAGACCACGCCCACGACGGTGTTAAAGTAAATTATACCCGGCCACAGTGCCGTCTTGTAAAATATACCCGACCGCTAGACTAAATATATACGACAGCAGATATTTGCACGTTGTTGACATGCCATTTTTAACATTTCAAGTGACTGAGTGTTAATAAAGTCGCAAAAATGGATGATATCAAAAAGAAATTATTAACAATTTGTGACAATCAATGCGAATAATCTGATGAAATCTTTGTTAATGACGGAGATTTTAAGGTGCTTGTACGAACGAAATATAATCTTGAAAGATTTAAGAGTGACTATAGTACATTCTGTGATCACTGGATTACCGACTTTTCTAGCCTCACAAAAACACAGTGGATAGTTAGCAAAACTTGACCTAATCTCACGAAAATGCTATACCGCAAAAAATATGTCTGCCATCATAACAGTTTCAATAAAGTGAATGAATGTAAAAGTAAAAAGGAAATTGTGAGAATCAAGGGGAGAATGTGCTCTGCTGAAATTGATTTTAAGTTTTAAAAGATAAATAGAGGAACAATTAAGAATGACCCTTTGCTAAAGAAAGGACTTCCAATAATGATAGCTGTATGCAAATAAATAAAACTGTAATTTTTATACACTTTATATTTTATCGCGTTATTGTGCTTTATTACAGATCACTTTCGTTCATAATCATCGCATACATGTGGTTGATACATTAATTATTGTTGTTGTAATATTCATTTTGTTAATTTCTTACCTATTATACCATTTAACCTTTTAAGTTTATATTATATTTTGATTAAAATAAAAACTTTATCTTAAGCAAATGTATATTTTTTCTACACTAATGAAATATTAGGTACAAGAACAAAGCAAAGTGCAACTGATATCAAGACTCTGAACTTTAAATGCCTTCATCACCTTGATCCGAGATACACGTAGGCACGCGCCAAAATTCTTGGCTTTGACGATGACCTTGGATGGCAGAGGTCGGAAGTTTTACTTTCCTTTCCCCTAACGCATCGCTGTAGGCCTAGACCAACCTCGTAAGGGGCGGACCTGCTCCACCGGCAACCCCGTCCGCTGATGCGAACGGTGTGGTCGTTTTAGCAGACCTCCCCCGGTCCTGCTTTGTTGGACTCAGCCGATTTGGGCCTTTCTCTTCTGGCGCTCATCTTGTTTCAGTTTTCTTTCTTCATCGGCTGTCTGCTCGCGGGAGCGTTGTCATATCGCGGGCATGGCAACTGTTGCCGTCCTGCCCTGAGAGTTTATCGGGTTAGGGAATTTCCTACCGGTGTCGACCGGCAGTAGACGTGTGGGGAGGTAGAGCTATGTAGCTCAGGATCGCGCAAGGCCTAAGCGCTTCTTTAGCGCTTTGGGCCCGCTCAAGGCAAAACACGTAGGCACTAGACTCGGGTACCTTTTATTAAAAACTCTCTGGACGTCTCTGTGTGCGGGTATACTTTAATTAACCAATAGGGGCCAGCCATGGAAGTCGAGTGGTCTGCACTGTGACAAGGTATATTTTACAAAAACGCGTCCTGGTTTTTAGTTTATATTACTATTTACTCGCGGAACATGTTCATTAAATAATACGTTTATTGTCCTATCTCAGAAACAGATGATCCGATTTCGGTTTTTTTTAGATAGACTTTTTATGTTCTGTAAAATGATAGGGAATGCCATTTGATATTTCAAATTTGAGATGGCTGGAAGTGAACATAAAATCAATCAGTGGTTTGAGACTACCCCTCGAAAACTAACTAATTAACGTGGTCGTAAAATTCACTATACTTATATTTCGAACAAATAAAAAAATCTGTATACTTGTAATTTAAAACGAAACAGAAGTTTTTGTTTTTGGTTATCATTATGAATAAAACAGCGATTATTTATGATGCCACCAAATGAAAACACCGCCGATAATATAAACGCTATTAAAGAGGCATCTCAAAAATTATCAACGGATAATATTAATGAATATCAAACTGATATAAAGATTTAAATAGAGGAGGAATGTAAGGTAAGAGATAATTTAACTACATATGAGAAACGTTTAATATCACAGTTTAGAAAAATAATAATATTAATATTTTCCCCACAAGGAATATAAAATTGACAACTCAAGCCATCGAACCGTGACCATAGATTGGGTACAAATAAACTAAACTTTTAGTTTAAGTTTAATTCTCCAGATAACACTAGCTTGATTGGCACCATTTATTTTATAATATACATATTAGCCAATCATGCATATACATTTACAGCGCATATATTGTCTTTAACCACCAGATGGCAATACTGAGTTGTCTTCAACCACCTCAATTTACCCCCTTAGGAGCTTTCAAAATGAAAGCCCATTCTTAGTGGGAAGATTTGGCACCTAAGGTACATCCCTATAAAATTTCAAGGTTCTACAGTTGATGAGTTAGTGAGTCAGTAATACCACAGTATTAAGATTTTAAGAAAATATTTTATTGAGTTCGATTTATAATTTTCCATCAAAAATAATTTTTTTTAACAACGTTAAAATAAGAAAAATCAAATTGCCAAAAATTCTTATAAAAACAAAATGTCCAATCTTAGTTAACAATTTCAATTCAGTCGATATTTCTAAGCTGCTAGATTGTAGAAAGAAATGAACGTTTCGCGTAGCACACTCTGTACAGACACAACTTACACGATGATAAATGAGTACAAATATGAACTAGCAACGAAACGTGTAACCCAACACTTTAGCATAACAAATCTACCAAATAAAAAACAAACATTTGGTACCAATTACTGGCATCATTTACTACGTTATAAAAACCATTTATTTCTTGTTTTTTGACAATTAATTATTAATTGTGTCATTATGGATGGAATTTCCACGACTGGTTTTCTAGTATTTGTATTCAATTTTCCAGTATAAACAATTTACACCAGTCAATAAACATGTGTCGTTATAAAACATTAATACAACGTCCAGCATAATGACGATTAATCATTTAAACCCTCTAAAGTGAATATCTATGAATATTCATGAGGAGGTTTGTTTGGTGGTGCAGGTCCGATTCGCCATTAAGGGCTACCTTAGATTTAAAGGCTTTTAATTATAATGACAACCCCAATTGAAACAATTTGATTATAAGTAAAACAAAATATAAAAAAAGGTAATTAGTAGTAGTAAGAATATTAGCCACTAACTGTATTATACTGGACTTTTCTACAATAAATTGAAACTATTTAAGTGTTAGTGTTGTAACGTCAACGATTCCAGGCTTCTTCAAGATGTAAGAAAATGTTAAAGTTCTAGTTTGGACGATGAGGTGATTTTTCCATAAATTGAATAAAGGATTTACTTAATAGTAAATTATCGATGCAAGTGTAGAGAAGTAGAAAATGAAGAACAGCTACGGTTAGAAGTTGAGCCTGATCCGACTTTTTTGATTAATTTCGTACTGGCAGTTTAAGTCTAACTTTTTCTGACATGGTTGGACGCAGAATGTCCAATAGCTTTCTAAAAGTTGACCTAAATACATAAAACGATGATTGATGATATTATCAATTTTTTCGACTGAAAATGAACATTTTTGCTTAACATGGTCAAAACTGAGGAAAAGAGCACTGAAACACTTAAAATTTATATGTACTACATGTTAGGTGGGAACAAACACAGCACACAAAATTCATGACACACGTTATCAGATTACTGTGTGCTGCAGCGACGGCTGCCCACCCATATATCTCCTAAGTAACTGCCTCGGAAGTGCTTTAGCACAGAAACAACACAAATTTATACAAGTATGATAAATCAATCAACTTACTTACTAAATTGCTATCGCTGTATCAAAAAACCTGTTGTCCAAACAGAACACGACTATTTTAAATTGCCGCAAAACAATATTGATATCGTGCAAATGGCTGTCGTGGTTTTGTGAAATCCTTCTATTTGTTTTGATCTTGTGCTGTATTAAGATCTACATTAAACAATTATTGTGTAGACTTGTTCAAATAACGATTAATTTATCGTTTTACAGTGGAAGAAATATATATTAAGTATTCAAAGTACTGTTTAGTAACTCAGTGCCAATCATCGTTAATAAAAACATTAAATACACCAGAAAAAATATTCGTATCATTACCAGTGGGATCAAGCGTTAAATTAAAGAAAAAGCGAAAGTTATGGTTACATGCCCTGAGAATAAATGTAACTGATATATCAGAAAATACTAGATGGTGGATTTGTATGTGATGATCATTTCAACGTAAATTCCTTTTTGTACCCTTTTCAATAATACACTTTTATTGCACTAATATAAATAAGACTCCCCGTATATTCCTTTATTGATCGGTTTAATTTTTAAATTTAAAATTGTAGCAAATTAATGTCATTACCTTATCATCCACACCGCGTGTAATACACAAAACTACTTACTACTTTTATAAGTTGTTTAATTTTATCCCATATGAACAACGAAACTCAAACATGTATGTACTCTTAGTCCTGTTTATTTGCCAACCTTTCTTGCAATTGTAATTTATCACTTGGACTTGGATTATTTAAACACAATATAGGATTTTTTAGGAGATGATTAATGATGTCTATCGCAGATGCTCCAAGCAAAGCAATATTATGCCGGCCCTGAATTTTGGCAAAGCAACAGTGCACGGTAGGCAGCAAAACACGGCTAAAGTTGGTATACATGTGTACAAGGATCTACCTTATCCTTGGAAGTAGATCAACAAAAGGTAACACTCATGACTGTGTGAGGGTATGAGGGAGGCAGGGTCGATTTAATGAGTTTTAAACCACGTTATTACGAAATTCGAGTGAGTTTCCGGACATTTCCCAAACTTTGTGAATTAGTAGTTGGCACAATTTAGAGGAGAATAGAAATATTGTACCCTACGATCTTTCTAACGTAAATGTAAAGCATGAAAACAATTAAAAAATACACTGATTATTTTTACATACCATGTTTCATTTCTGTTCTTTCTATATATACAGGGTGTGCCGTAATTAAGTACCTTCCTTCAAGGGGATGATAGAACTAGAGTTTTACATTCAAATACATGTTTTAAATAAGTTCATAAAGTAGCTACAACCTTTTAGTTATTTCCCAATAGATTTGAAACGTCTTAAGTTGCAAAAATTAAATTTGGACCATTTATTAATTTTATAGTACTTGTATTTCTGATGCTACTAAATAAAACATTCATTGCAGTGTTACATGTTTTGTCAACTTTTTATCTAAATATCATGATTTGTTGGGTTAGTTACAGAGTGGTGAATTTTCGTCATAACTTTTTTGTCTTATTTTTTTTTAGGCATCTAATACGGAAATAATGATAAGTGTTAAAAATTGCAAAAAAAATGTGCCAATACTATTTTTTTTAACGACTTATTTACGTCCTGGCGGTAGTAGTAATAGCATATTGCTATTCCACCAGTCAACCAGACAGGCACACACAACAACCATTTCCTGGGACATTTACCAGATGCCGCAGCTGAGACTCGAACTCAGAAGGGATAGACAGTAACTAGACGTGTTTGTTCTGTCACACAACAACGCTCTAGCTAACTGTGCTACCGTCTCGGTATTTTAAAAACGCCACTAAGCATCCATATCCTAGCCAATAATCGAAGCCGGAGACCTTTGGTCTCAAGCTTAACATATAAGCACTGAGCCACTGAGCCGAATTTCGATAGGAGCTATCGTCTTGGAGTTATTTGTGTTTAATATTGCAAATAATTATAATATTAATATAGTAAGCTATAATAGAAAATAAATTCAGCTCTCAGTTTGTCCAATTTGTTAGTTCTTATAGCAGTTATCTTTATTTTATATTATTAGCGTAATTTTCAAATTCAAATTCAAATTCAATTTATCCAGTTTCGATATTATATAATGTAATGCAAAAACACCTTCACTTAGGGAGTTTGTGTTTGTTATATGCAGAATATTTAACAATACAATTTCTATCTAATACATTAATAAATAATACTAAGAACAACCAAAATAATAAGAGCGATCACATGTGGACTGTGGAGAGAGATAAGAGAATTATAACATTTTAATATGTTAATATTGTATAGTAGTTATCAAGGTAAGTAGATGTAATCAGATAATATATGTTTTGTTTGAATAGCTATTAATTGAGAGTACTTTTTATTTAAAAATGTTTTTAATTCAATATTTAATCTTTTTGTATTTTTAATGTTGGTTGTTTATGTTTGTAGGCAACATATTATATAGTTTGGGCCTGTAGAAGAAAATAAATCACTCTGTATGTGATTTTCGAAAAAAACGGACTTCTACTTCACCTAGTATCATAATTGTGTTCAAGTGTTTTCACTTGAACTTTATACATCCATACTAAAGATTCGTAAGTATACAACTTGCTTATATCAACTAAGTTTACTTCTTTATATATAATTTCCATAGAATATTGTCGTTTCTTTTTAAAAATTATTTTTACTATTGTATCTTGTATTACTTCAAGATTTCTCAGTGTATTTTTCTAGTCTACTCCAAATTATAATGCCATATCTAATAATGGATTCAGCACGGGCGTGCGGTGAGTTTTGATACAGGGGAAGCAGTTTGTGATATAGGGTGATGGGTAGTACGAAACCCCGAGCGAAGCGAGGCAAATTTTTTTAAGAAAAGGGGCGTGGCTTCCGTATACTCATTTTAAAGAAAATGTTGATAGCCGCAAAGTTATGATATCTAGAAAAAAAGTACATTTGTAGGAACGCCACTCCTCAATAAACATAAAACATAAAAACACTACAGAAATTAGACAACCCCCGATTCCAAAGCTGAAGCTGCACGGGCGAGGGTTATACTTATGAAAAAAACGCAGACACACAACCATACCCACCGACATTGCCAGTGCCGGTGGCGGGGATCGAACCCGCAGCGAAATAGAGAGTTTGTTCAGTCACACTTGCCATCGTGCACTCTCTAGCCAACTATAAATCGAGCCGGCTAGTTAAGTAGTTAACATGCACATACCTACCTATTTATAATGTACTTTAATCCGTCTCTCCTTTTTTGCGAAGTTGGAAATAACTTCGTCGTAAAAGTTTGAATTTTGGGACATCTCCTTCACAAAGTCACTTTCTATTGTCAACAGGGACAATTTTGAAAGCCGCTCTTCACTGGTTGAATTTCTTGAAAAAGTTTTTATTCTTTTTAAGGTCGAAAAACTGCGTTCAACCGAAGCACTAGTTGCAAGTATCGTCAACACTAACTCACACAGTTTCAACACTTCAGAGTAGGCCTGATCCAAACTATTTTCTTTTATAAAGATAATCAGTTCGTTGGCGTTATATTTCTGACTAATATCTTCTGTAGCATAAATAACTGAAAGTTCCGATCGTAACCCAACTATATCAAAAAAATTTCCGTAGTTATCACTCAATGACTGAAGTGCATTTTGTGGAAACTGTTTATTTTTAAATTCATTAAAATTACACAATTCTAAAAATTGTATCACTAAAATTTTTAAATCTATTCTTTAATTGTCCAGTGATATTGTCCAAAATTTCGATAAAAAGTCTTCGATATGAAGTTCGACGATCCACTATAAATTCAGTTCGTATTCTTTTTTCTTTGCGGCAAGTTGTCATTGCTAGTTTTCTCCCAGAACTTTTCAAAATCATTTCTTTTGTTACAATTCAAATTTTTGAATTCTTCAATTTTCTTTACACAAAATCCAACGCCATTTGATTTAGTTTGCAAAATATTGAATAAATTGTCAGTAAATGGGAATATTTCGGAGAAAATATTTAATAAAAAATTAAAATCAGTCTCTTTTCAATGAATCTAAGTAACCTCTGGATCCATTCAAAGTCTCAGTGTTCCAATCACCTTTGCTTTGTAAAATATTTTCAAATAAATCAATTAGAGGCTGTCGATATTCAGATACAGTTTGTACTAGCCTCCCATTGTAATTCCATTATGTTGCAGCAACTCTGGGTAGTCTCTTCTGTACTTCCAAATCTATAGCTCGTGTCCGTTTTGATGATTTTGAAAAAAAAGGCAGCCACTCTACTGATACTTGAAAAAAATACTTTGCACTCTTTAGACATGCTGAACATTGAGCAAGAACTAAATTTAATCGATGTGCAAAACAATGTACAAATATTGCATTCTGAAAAGTCTCTTTTACTTTGGCCTGCAAGCTCTCCAATTCACCAGCCATTACAGCGGCCCCATCATAACTTTGGGCGATAAGTTTAACACCACACTGTAGATCATCGACTATCTGACAAACTATAGCATATAAAGCTGAGGCCGTTCACTGCGTTGTTACGTCTAAAAATCCTAAAAAGCGCTCTTGGACTTTCCCATTTGGATTTATGTAGCGTACTACGATTGACAACTGACTAATATTCGTAATATCGGTTGTTTCATCTAACATAATTGCAACAAAAGGAGCTTTTTTTATTTCTTGCTTGATCTTTTCTAAAACAATATTGCTTATCGACTGAATCAAATCATTTTGAATATGATTTGATGTACCGCGAAATACTGTGGAGTGTTCCAGATGATTACTTAAAATTGTATCGTATTTTGCTAATAAATCAACTAAATCGATGAAATTGCCTCTATTAGCAACGCTCCGAGATTCAGTATAACCTCTAAAACTAAGTTCATTTTCGCCGAGAAAACAAACAATGTCAATAAGTCTTTTTAACACCTCGATTTTTTTACAAGTTCATTATGCTTACTGTCACTTTCTTTCAACTGCTGCTGATCTAATGAATGCTGAATTCGTGATTTTCCAAATGTTTTTTCTTTTAGCACCGCTCGCAAATGACTTTCACACTTACCATGCCTCTTTGTCACTTTGTGAATGTTGTTTAAATCTGAAAAGCCATTTTTATTCCAATTTTTCATTTGTGAAAAGTACACATGGCCAACAAAACAATTTACACAAATTTTCACAACCCATTAACCACTGATTAGCACTGTACATTTCAATATTAAAGTACCTATAGCATGATTTAACTTTCGTTTTTAAAAGTTTTAAATCAGGTGTTGGTATCCCGTTTCTAATAATATCCAGTTTATCTTGAAACGAATATGTTGAAAATCCATTTTTCCACAAACTGCACACCACACAAACGCAAATAATATTTTCCACAGTGCTAAGACCAGCTTCCGTATTGAATAAGCAATTCTAAAACTGCTTATACGCGCACTAATGTTCAACGTTTTAAAAATCACTTGTCGCCGCACCATAGGTTTAAAAACACCAAAAAAGTTTTTACAAATATAGCACAAAAGCTGAGAATAATACTAGGAAGATTAATATTAAGTATAATATTAAAATCGAAATTAAAATCTATAAAACAAGACGCATTACTATGATATACAGCTTAGATATCAAGATTATGAAGTGGGGATGGGATGCACTTCAAGAAGTTGATGAAGCATCAGTGAGGTATCATCAGCGTACGAGAAGATATCATTATTATTATTAATTCATATACACTCTTCAATGTTATTGATATAAATTAAAAGTAAGATGGGACTTAGAACAGTTCCTTGGGGAACACCTGTAGTTATAATTTTAGATTCACACTAGACATTTCATCAACTTTCACATTTTGTTTTCTATTTATTAAATAGTCCTTAAATATCACTAGCCCGTATCCCCTGAGTTTAATTTTCTCTAATTTTTCAATTAATGCTTCTTGATCGATCGTATTGAAAGCTTTAGCTAAATTCAAAAATATAGCGAGACATTTTTTATTGTCATTCGAACTATGAACTACTCATTTTATTAACTCTACAACATCGTCTTCTGCATTTAAATTTGGCCTAAATCCAAACTGCCTAATACTTATATTGTGTTTGTATTTAAATAGTTATATAGGCGTTTTATAATGCATTTTTAAAAAAAATTGTGAAATTATTTATAAAGTGATGATATAGGTCTATAATTCGTGGGTAAATTTTTATAACCAGATTTATATACTGGAGTAACGACCGCCTCTTTCCAAGCTACTGGTATTTTTGCTGTAAAAAAAAACTAAGTTTTTAATATAGCACAATGGTTTAACTGAACATATGTGATAGTTTTTATAAATTTTGCTGTTGTTTCATCAGGGCCAGGCGCGGAGTTATTTTTTAATTCTAAAATATGTACTAATATTTAATTTTCTGTTGTAGAGTTTAAGTAAAAGGAGCTGTTTGGTAGTTACTGTTTAGGGGGGTGGGTTGCTTTTTTTCTTAAGTGGCGTTTGGATCAAGTGGAGAAAGGGAGAAAAAAGGGGGGAAGGAGGGGGGGGGGGGGGGGGGGGGGGGGGGGGGGGGGGGGGGCGGGGGGGGGGGGGGGGGGGGGGGGGGGGGGGGGGGGGGGGGGGGGGGGGGGGGAGCCGAGGGGGGGGGGGGGGGGGGTTCGGGGGGGGGGGGGGGGGGGGGGGGGGGGGGGGGGGGGGTGGGGGGGGGGGGGGGGGGGTTGGGGGGCCCGGGTAACTTTGGGGGCCCCAGGGAAAAAGGGCTGGTGGCCCATTGTGGCTAATAAAAAAGTAGCAACTACTACTACTACATGTTTCAGGTGTACTCATATCTTTTCCATACTATTTGCTAGATTTTTACCTACGTTTATGAAAAAGTCGTTAAATAAGTTAGATTTTATTATATTATTATTTATTTATTTATTTATTTATTTATTTATTATTTAATACAATATCCAACTGGATTAAGTTCAAATTTTCAGTGTGGAAGTAAAGATGATCATGAATAATTATTTCAAATACTTTGCAGAAATTACAAATAATAGCGATTGGCCTGTAGTTATTAATTTCATTAATATTTCCTTCCTTAAAAACGGAACATATTCTTGATTCATTCATAACTGGAGAAACTTAGCAACATTTTAGCATAAAATTAAATATGATATACAAGGGTTTGGCGAATATTATTGCACAATCTCGTACCTAAAAAGGCGGGAAATAAATCTGGGCCCATGATAAAATTACCTTTAATTTTTTTTATGGCTTTAATTATTTCGTTCTCATTGATTTCAGATATAATATAATTATATAATAAACATTTATTTTTATAATATGTTATGTATATATATAAAATTTATTATTAAATGGATTGCCTGACTGAGGGGGCCCCTTCCACTTAACCAATAGGTATTAGTTAATATTAAAAGAATATGTATATATATGAAATAATATATACACGTATATTTACATACATATACACACATACACATGTATAGTTCATTAAACTGAAATAATATTAATAGACAAAAAATATAATTAATTAAATATATAAGAATAAATTGTATAAAAAAAAAATACACTTTTTGGCCATAAGTAAGAACATAAAATCTTATGATATTCTATAAATATATATGTAAAATAAAATCTCGATCATTTTTATACAATATACAGTATTGGAAAAAGTTTAATTAGAGTGCCTGCTTTGTGTGTGCATAAATGATAAAAATAGCAAAGTCATGCATGGTACAGAAAGAGAATTTATGCATCAATGTTGCCTCATTGTACGTTGGTTTATGAAGTAAAGAGGGCACGCCTCATCATATCCCTTCTTTCCACACACAATTTATTGTACAGATATTAGGTGTTGAAAATTCTAGCGATTTGCGAATATTCTCTTTATCTAAAACGATAAGAAAAACAAAGACAGAGATAGTAAATTGGCCACTCGGGGTAAGTTCTCCTAAACCCCTCAAAAACTACGAAGTTCCGAGCACGACCATTGGTATGCGTAATTAGTATCGTGACAAGTAGTAGCCAATGAAATATTCATCTTTAGGTCATGCGCTGCGATGACCCGCAGCTTCGTCAGATCATAGCAGGTAGCCGATGATACTGTTGGTGGTGTTTTGGTTAGTACATTGCAAGATGTTGTAGAGTATAGTTGTTATTTCTGTAAATAACTACGTATCTCTGTTTATTTCGAGAATTTCTAGTTATTTGATGCATAATTGTTTTTAAAATGCATCAGAAAAACTCAGTGGCATTTTTTTTGACTAACTTTTGGCATTCTGCTATTAAATAAAAATAAATTAACAAATATTCTAACGAAAATAAAATAAAAAATTCTAAAATGAAATATTTAAAAAAAGTTATTAAAAATGAAACAAAACAATTATTTTTCTAAATGTTATTTTATAAGGGTCTCAAAAATGTCGCCCTGTTGCGCCTGGAAATACCCTAATCGGTGATAAAATTCGTTCCTGACATTTAAAAGCATGTCAGGAGTCACAGTCTGTAGAGTGGCAACAATTTTAGCACGTAACTCTTGCAAGTCACGCACTCGCTCATGTTCATGTTTATAAATTTGCGAGATTGCACATCCCCACAAAAAAAATCGTTAGGCGCCAAGTTGGGGGATCCTGGTGGCCATTTTATTGTGCCTCTTCCACTTATAAGACGATCGGTAAAAGTGTCGTCTAAAAACACTTGCACCCTTCTTGCATTATGAGCCGGACAGCCGTCTTGGTGGTACCAAATCTCCCCGAAGTTTACGTCAAGAGCTTGAACAGCCGGAATAATCTGATTCTGCAAAATGTTTAAATATTTGTCGGCATTTAAGTTACCGTCAATGAAAATAGGACCAATGACATGATCACCTAAAATGACGGCCTAAACATTTAATTTTTGTGGATATGTTCCCTGGACCAATATCGAACTACAGAAGGATTATGTCGGCCATGTATGGATTTTCGTTTTCATTAGTCTTTTCCATCATAGTTTCACAAAAATCTATTCGTTTCGTACGGTCTTCAGGAAAAATTTCTTGGGTAGTCACAATTTTGTAGCAGTGGTATTTATTTCTTTTCAGAATATTCCGCACTGTTCGCTCTTGTACACCAACTTCTTGCGAGATTTGTCTACTCGAACAAGGTGCATTTACCTCGGCGAAACTACAGACATTAGTTTCCCGCCTTTCCTGATCTTCCCTAAAGTAAACTGTAGGCTTGTCTTCGTCATTTAAATGACTACATTTTCTGCAATTTGTCGCACATCCCACAGACTCAAACTTATGAATGATGTTTAATACAGTTTGAACCGTCGGGACAGGACGGTATTCAAATGTAAAAATGAATCGCCCGATAACTCCCTTAACAGTATTACCGCCTTAATACCACTTGACCATTTGCACTTTTTCTTTAGTTGTATAAACATACATTTTTAAGTTAACGAGAAATGCCAGTTTAACTTACCACGATAACGGCTGACGCAAAGAAATGAGACAACAACAACGTGAGAGCAGTTCACTACGTGGTCACAAAATTGTTTATTGCAGTGTTGCCAGATTGTGAAAATGTGATTATCAGGAAGTAACAATGAAATTACCAGATATCAGGAAAAATTACCAGATACTTCAAATAATACGCCAATATTCAAAAACTTTATTATAAAAAAATAAGCAAACAAAAGTAAGACAGTTACAAGCAAGTATATTGACTAGAAACTTTTCAAATAATAACAATTGGCTGTCAAGTTCGACCTCAGAAATTATATTATCATTTTCGTTTATATTTTTGTATAATATTATGGAATTTTATGATTCTTTCAGGCATTCTGAACTTAATAAAATACCATTTACTATGTTTGTCATTAATTAATTTTTGGTGTAGGTTTGATCTTTTTGGTTTTGATGAAATTACGTTAACCTTTGAAAAAATGCGTCCACATGTAGCACTGCGTGCAGTCTACACTCATTGCAGAAAGAGGGGTAGAGCTCTCATTTTTCGTGCAGTGTAGCATGTATTTAATAATTATAAAATAAATGAGCATAGCTACATGAACAAAATCTCGTATGCCGCCCTACTACTAACTAGATATCGCCAAGTGTTCATCGTAGTTAGTAAAATGGAACAGTATTCATTCCATATTATGCACTTTACATGCAACGATTTTAGTTATTTCTCAAGGTGTAAATAATTTTATAAAAAAGTGACGTTCCCAAAAAATTATCGTAGATTATGCCATTATTAGAGGCTCCATTAACAACTACCAGTTAAAATTCCAAATTGCAGATTTAGGTGATTACCAGGCATATGGTAACACTGTTATTTATTCTATCTACAATAAACTTTGTGTAGAGGGAAGGGATAGATGGAAGGAAAAAGGATATGAAGGAATAACTTTAAAAATATTTTTTTTTTTATTTATTTTTATCTTTAATAAGGATTAACTTTTTCTATATTTCTTTTAATTTTTTTATTATTTTGATTGAAAAAAAAAAAAAATTATTTTTTTTAAATTTATTTAATTTAAATTTTAAATAAACTTTAATATAAATTTCTTAATTTAATAACTTTTTAACTACTATATTTACCCATAATTTTTATTTTTTTTACTTTATTTAATTTATTTTTAACTATTTAAATTAATTTTTTAAATTTAAATTATTTATAACATTTTACACAATTTAAAATATTATAAAAAAACATATCATCCACATCTGAAATACTGACTGTATAATATATAAAAAAATTTACTTTTAAATACTTTAGAGAATATTTTATATTTTATTTAAATTATAATATATAAACAATTTATATATAATATAATTATCTATTATAAATTATTTTGATTATAATATTAAATATACTTTTTTTTTTATTAATATTATTTATTTTTCCTAATTTTCTTATAATTATATTTATTTTATTTTATCTTTAAAATATTTTTTATTTATTAATTTATTTTCGTTATTTTTTAATATCCTTTTTTAGTGATCTCTATTTCTATAAATTAAACACTCATCCGTATAATTTTTATTTTATTTATTATTATAATATTTTATCTATTTTATTTTATTTCATCATAGTTTATTATTTAATAATTAAGTTAATTTATTATAATTAATTTTCTATATTTCTACCTTATTTTTTTTATTTTATTTTTTTTTTAATATTATATTTCAGATAAAATCTAATTTACCATTTTAACAAAAAATTATTATTAGGATTTTTCATTACTTTTTTTTAATATGAGAACAAACTTTTTCATATTTTTAGATATTTAAATATATATTTATTATATTTTTTAACTCCAGTTTTATTTTTTTATTTTATATAATTTTTATAATACTGGTAATTATAGCAAACAATTATTATTTTAAAAATTTTATAGTATTATTTTAACATATAATTACGTCCATATTTTAAAAGGATTAATTAATGAAAATTTAATTATTTATTAAATTTTTAATTTAAGAAATTATTATTTTTTTAATTTTAATATTAAAAACTAATTTGACCCTTCCCTTCTCTATTTTTATTTTTCACCCCTTTTCATAAATAAAAATCATATAAAACTAAGAGAACCTAAAAGGAAAACCAATCAAAACCATACCCATAAATAAACTATACCAAACAAATGCTATACAAAATTGAACTAACATATTAATAAAAATAAGAACTCATAAATTTATAAATTATTATAATTAAAATAACACCCTTTTTTATTTTATTTTATAATCCCTTTTTCTTCAGTAACAAAGATTTTTGTGCCTTTAAACTTGCTGCAATTTTTCAATGTGTATCTTTCGTATTATAATTTTTAAGTTTTGCTATTTCAGGTGCATTTTTTTTGTGAATTACTGCTCGGTTGACCTATACTAAAATACATTTCAGTCACCTGGAGTTAATTGCATCTGCAGTTTTTCATTTCTGGTTTTGAAGACTGACATTTTTAATTTTGCGTAATCATTATTTTTTTATTCGATATATACAAATATTATTAATTTTTTGCCTCTGTTGCATATCTTATATTTGTGTTTTTAATACTGCGGTAGTATTCTCATATGTTCGTATTCTATCTCAAGTTTTTCATTCACTTTTTCTTTTATATTGTCAGCAACTTTTTGCGTTATTGTTTTTATAAATTCATTGATAGCGCAAGTAATTCACTTATAGTTTCCTTCATAATTAGCTTCATGCCTAATTTTTCTTTTTCCTGCTTTCCTCTGGTAGCCATTTCTTATATTTATAGTAATTAATCACTATGTCACTAAAATAAGTATACTAACACAATTTTGACGATTTTAAATCTTATATTTTTGCAATAGGTACTATCTATTTAACGGAGCAAATAAAATGCGTACTATTCGCTTAACAGCAACAACCGAATTCAATTCATTTCATAATGAAATAATTGTTGAAATTGCTGTATTGTTGAAATGTCACAATAATTTAGTGAATATTCAATTAATATTTGGCGAATGCAGGAAAAATTAAGAAATATTGGAGAGGATATACCCTATGTGTATTAAAGTATTAGGAATACCTAGTCATAGTACATCGAAGGAAAACTGAAATTTCTCAATGTACCGCGCGTAGTGTACGCTGTTGACTGCAGGGTGACAATTAGATAGAAAATGAATTCGCTAACCAGCGACGAGTTTTCTGCCTCTAGTTTTATATTTTGTTGTTTGCGTGTGTATCAAATTAGTTACGACCTGCGTCCGTAGCAATGCAATTATAAGATTAGCAAATAGAGGTACGTATGTCTAGACAGGCTACGACATCTGACCGATAAGTTAGTAATTAATTGGTGAAACAAAAACATGATTATGAACCCATGTCTCAGCTTCATTGATCAGCTTGTTTGTCACTTGATTCACTGGCGTTGTAATATTTTTTGCAATTATGTTTTGACATTATATTAGTAGTTGTATGAATCACATAACTTGAAAATTACCTGTGAACATTGAGAAGTACACAGTGGCGGCCAGTGAAATCTAGCGTATCTCAGTGTTAAAATATATAAAAAATATTGTTCTCCAGTACACGTCATTGCTCAAAAGTAAAATTGACCTTCAATTTATTTACTTCATACAGCTCGTAATTGTGACGTATGCGCAAAGATCCAAATAACAAAGTATATATTGCAAAATTGCCATTTAAGAGATCCATGTCTAATAATTCAATACACATACTGTATTTTAATTTATTTCGATGATTAAAGCTAGACTAATTAATTGATAAAACTTTAATCCCTAAACTTATGATGTTTCGTATTTATTAGAAAATAACAGCAAATGTTTATAAATTACATACTTTTTTTTCTCGATCATCTTCTGATTTTGTGACACAAATTTAATAATATTAATTACAAAATTATTGTAAATAAAAAAAATTTTAAATACTTTATTGCGTAAAGCGATATTTTAAATTGGTGTACAAAACAATAGTTGAAAATATTGTGGAATTATTTGCAAAGGTATGTAGTTACCTTTATTGTACACCTGTCCTGTACTGCAATATTAAGATACAAATAAATAATTACAAAACGATGGCTTTAATCGAAATTTAATAAAAACACCTTTTTTATGCACTTTTAACATTGGCGCTTTTTTCTATTAATTATGTTCTACTTACACCCTTTAAGGGGTTTTAGCTTCCTAAATATATATATATGTGTATATATATATATATATATATATATATATATATATATATATATATATATATATATATATATATATATATATATATATATATATATATATATATATATATATATATTTAATATTATATATTTTTATTTACAAAATGACTTTTTAAAAACTTTTTATTTAATTAAGTGACAAGGTTGACTGAAGAATAAATGCATTGAATATTAAAGATGTTTATTAAAACAGTGAGTATAAAACAAAGTTTAAAAAGGTTATGATATCAATTTATATTTTACTAGTGAAGCGTAGTTTCTCAGATTTGGAACAAAGCAAGTACTGAATATACATTTGTAATTCTAGGAGCGAATTTTTTATCTGAAATGTAGTTGTAATACTACACTCTGGGATATTATGAAGTGAAGCCAAACTCGTGTATAAGTTAATATATTGTGGCGTAGATTTTATATAACAACTTCCCCCTTATTAAAAAAGTTGGTGTTTATGCAACAACTTTTGCAAAATGAAAAAATATGGCATGGAAAGCATGATATCAAAAAAATGTAAAATATGAATCAAATGAAATTTAGACCTAAAAATTTGAAATACAAAATATAAAGGTAGGTTATAAGTGTAAAGGTGCAAAAATAGCAATATGTAAAAATGTACATTCTGAGAATGTAAAATAATATAAACGTGATAACAATTAAATATAAAAAGGTAAAAATGCAAAACGTTAGTACACAGTACTAATAGTTATAAAATATAAGTGATGTTTTTTTTAAATGAATTAAAATTCACTGAAGTCAGTAAGATTCACAATGAATTATTGAGGTCCACAATAAGGCACAGAATACACAAAAGTCTTTTTTAGGTGAGTTCTATTGCTTCATTTTCCTCTTCTTCACGAATCGGAGGTCGTTTTCTTGCAGGGAGTATGTTAGTGAAACTCATGAAGGTTTTTCTAGGTTCCGGTGGAGGTGATGTAGTTGTGTTGATGGCTAATCTGCGTCTTCTTTTTGTTTTACACAAAATACGTAGAGGAATATTAGTCCAAAAATTAGTGATTATGAAATATATGAAACAGGAGATGTGTTTGGAAATAAACGGTTCATTGATGAGTTCGTCTAAATCCTTTGAGTATTGATCCAATTTATGCTTGGCAATCTCGAGATCTTCTGTGTTTAGATTGCTTAGTTTCAGTGACGTTAATTTTGGTAACTGAATTTTTTCTGGCAGTTCGTTACAGCACTCGTATGGGATTTGAATAGGATGGGCGTTATCCTTAACATCTAATACTTCGTTTGAACTTGCTTGAATTTTGGTTATACCAACGAAAGTGTAACAATTGGGTTGTAATTTTATAATATGAGATTTTGGTAATGATTTCGGTTTTTGAATTTCTTTTTCGACAGTTGATGGTAACATGCAGGGGTTCTGCATTGATGACTAACCAGGTGTTTTCCTGAAGTTTTTGGACATTGTGATCTTGCCTTATTATGAAAGAGGTTTGGCAGTTTTCAGGTAGGACCCTAAGATTTTTGAAAAGTCTAGCTTCGCAGATGGTAGTGTTGTCTATCGGGTAGGCGAACAAGTTTGAACATAATTTGGTTCCAATGTTAAATTGTCGACATTCAAATCCGGAATGGGTATGAACATCAAAGAATCATCATCTCTCGCAATATATTTTTTGAGAGACTGACAAGATATGGAACAACCCAGTTCTATTATCCAGGATCGGAAAGGCTGTATAGGTTTGGGGGGTATGTTTAAAACAGAAATTAAACTAGAATCAATTTGAAACGCTCGGAGTTCGATAATATCCAGGTATTGAGCAACTTTTGATAATTTTATCGGAAGTGGCAAATAATTTTTTCTGCAAATTTTGTGAAATTTCCTGTAATGAATTTATTAAGTGGCCTGGAGTAATGATAGAAGTATGAATAATTTTTAAGCGTGCAAATGTTATTGATTTTGGAATATCGTTCAGATCATTTTTAATGTACAAATATCTATCCATTAATTGTTCACAAATTTCTAGAAATTTTAATTTTGTTTTGACTATTTGTATATTATGTGGCGTATTCAAGATAGCATATTCAATTTCTTTGATATCATCGTTAAATATTTCTTCGTCAATCTATAATCTGTAATGTTGAATAATACCCTGATTTAACATTTTTGATACTTGATTTTTTACTTCTTCTTTGTGAATTTGGGGATACCGATAAGATTTTGTAAAAATAGGTTTAGAATTATTTGTGTCAATCGCGTGTTTAATTTCTTTTGTAAAAGTCACGTTATCTCCTTCTAAGTAGAATGTCTTTGAAGTCTAAGCAAAGCTGCTTTATTATTTCGGACTCTTCTTCGTTTAGATGATCCAAGAGTAATTCATTTTTTATTTGGAAATTTTTGTCAGTCTGTAAATGTGGGTCAAAATTTTGCGTATTTAAATTAAAAACCGCTTTAAATTTTTGAACTGGTTCGAGGTTTAAGTTACAAAAATTAATAGTTTTAATAATTGCGTTTGTGTTAATTACTGTTGTTACAAATTCGCCTATTTCGTCTATTTTTACCAGAGTATTAGGTAAGCGTACCTTTTCAATTTCCTGCGCTAGCAGTATAGTGTCAGTGTTAACTAAATTACGTTTCAATTTACATATTTTCTCAGTACGAGATTGGATCTAAATTTCGTTTCGGTTAGAATTTTGAGATTTATTTTGACATAACTTAGAAATTCCAGGTTCTGGTGAGTTTTCTGTTACTTTAAAAAACGAATAAGTTTTAAAATTGGTTATTAATCGTTTGTTTTTAAAATCAATGACACATTCGTAATGTTCCATGGAGTGGGAACCTAAAAGTCCATCAAATTCAGTCCAAATTATAAATGTAAACTTTGTGAGGATCGCTGGGTATAAATAGAATTAAAATTGATTCATTAATAATTAATTTTTGATCAGTTATGCCTTGAATTAGAGTATTTTCTGGGTATCTTTTTGATTTACAAATATTTGGTTTGAAAATGGATATTACAGCACAGGTATCTATCAAAATTTTGAAAATGTTGGTAGAGTCTTTAATATAATATAAGTTTTTTGATTTTACGGTATAAATCGTTGTTCTTCGTCTAGGTTTCGTAAATTCATGTTTTGTATTTGGAGAGATATTTGCTCGACTTGTGTTGGAATACCCGTGGGATACTACGGACCTGTTCCAAAATCCTGAGAATTAACAGTATAATCCTCGCATAAATTTTGCGAATTAGCGGTATAATTCTCATACATACCTTGAGAATGAGCAGTATAATTCTCATACAAATCCTGAGAATTAACAGTATAATTCTCTTGTGCATTTTGCTGGTTAACAGAAAAATCGAAATTTTTAGGATAATAATTTTCAATCTGCTGATTATTATAATCGTCATACTGATTGTAAAAATCGGTAATTTGGCATTCTGATTGATTATAATAAATCGTTAAGATTTACATGGCGTGTCCTTTATGGGTAAGGACGATAAAAATTACTACTTTGTTAATTAAAAATCCTATTTTGAAAATTTGACTTAGGCCTTGTTACTGAGGGTCCATTTTGTTAAGACAGTCCTGGTTGATTGAAATTTTGTGAGGTAAAATTTCTCTAGAAGTTAGAATTTGGAAAAGTTTGAAAATTCGGTCCAGGAAATTGTGTTTGATAATGGGATAAACATTACGTCTGAAATTTGAATTTTGTTGAGAAAATTGTTTATTTTGCCTTGTATCGCATTCATTAATTGTTAACCGATTCGTTTGCAATAAGAACAGAATTTTTGTTTGTTTAAATTAGGTGGCTTTGGTAGATTTTGCATTGGTTTATTTATTGTTTTATTTGTAAATTTTTGAGATTCAAACTACAATAATTGGAGTTCTCTTTTGACACGGTTTATTGCTTCAAGCATAGTTAAAGAGTTTCCGGCTCTTACAATTTGTCCTACTTTTGGTTCTAATTAGGTTAGTAATGTAGTTAACGTCATATTTTCAATTAAATTAGATTGTGCGGTTTTTCCTCAAGAGTGAGCGATTGTTTCTGCACAGCGGCGTGCATTTTTGCGTTGTGAGTTTGTAGTCTCGAAATGAAAGTTAAAGCGGTCTCGTTCGGCAATTGGTGAACACGCTGTAAGTCTTGTAATAAAGAGGTCAAATAGCGTGGATCGCCGAAATGAGCATCGAGTTAATACTTTGATTTCGCCCTATGAATTTGGGTTGCGTGAATTTACTAATTCTGCGGCTGGTTTTTTTTTATATTCAAAGTTAGTAAAATACGTTAATCGTCTACAGCCATTCCCTGGGCATGACTGCAGGCATTCATGAAAGTTTGTAAAAAAATTGGATTGTCATCGAATTATGTATAATCGAGAAAATTTCACTTAATTTGTAGGGTTCGATACTAATACTTTCAGTTGTGAGAGACATGTTACTCGATATTTAGATTTTATATAAAATAAAACTAAATAAAATAAAGTAAAATAAAATAAAGAGATTAAAAATAATGTTTAGTTTGCTATAAAAATAATTCCAATCCAAAACTCTGAGAATGATAGCTGGTGCCCCATGGTACGTTTCAAATCAAACGCTGCATGATAATCTCGACAATCCGTATATTAAGGATGTGATAAGACCATACTCAATTAAATACAGAAATCGCAGCACTAACCATAGTAATCATCTCATAAATGAACTCTTTGATCAACTACCTGCAGAAAGGAGGCTAAGGAGATTGTGGCCAGATGACCTAGCAAGGTGAATCTCAGAGAACCATCAGTGGATGGTGCCTGATTCAAGTTAAGTTTCCCACAAAACATTTATTTATTACTTTTTATTTGATAAAGTAGATTGTAAATTTCATATATATATAAAAAAATATATATATATATATATATATATATATATATATATATATATATATATATATATATATATTTTATATAATATATATATATATATATATATATATATATATATATATATATATATATATATATATATATATATATATATATATATATATATATATATATATATATATATATATATATATATATATATATATATATATATATATATATATATATATATATATATATATATATATATATATATATATATATATATATATATATATATATATATATATATATATATATATATATATATATATATATATATATATATATATATATATATATATATATATATATATATATATATATATATATATATATATATATATATATATATATATATATGTATATATATATTAGGGAAGTGGTACCCGTGTGTGTCCATAATACTACGATTACTGGTTTAAATAACAGGTCCTTTATGTCACAACCTCTTTATTAATGCTACCGGTTTCGTGATATTTATACTAAAGTATTACCACATCTTCAGGCAACAAGACTAAAAATTGTTAGAAAACATTAGAAGAAAATAAATTGAAGAAAAAATTGACGAATATAAGGTTAAAATTGTAAATATAAAACTTACGTTAAAATACAAATATACAAAGATTTGTCCACATTCAAAAGCAATATACAGCCAAACAACAAAATACATCACTTTGAAAAAATTAATTTTAGACTGTAAAGTTAAAAAGTTAAAACAAATTAAACTATCTACAATATATAATCATCTGTTCATAGACTAGTGACAGGTGAATGTGGGGACCTCTATCTTAAAATACATATAAAGTGGTCTTTCAGTTATATGTCACCATGTGAGGTTTCTTAGTACTATATTTAATAAGAATTAATTGGAAGTACATCTAAAATTCAAAAAATAGCTCAACAAAACCGCAACAACCAACACTCAAACCCAAAAACTCTTCTTTTTGCAAAATAAGTTCCGGATTCCAGGCGTTGGCCACCGCGGTCCTGGTGAGCTAGTTTTATTGTAAAAACAATTATCGATGGCACAAGACAAAACTAAAAACTATGTGGAGTTACAGAGCAAACATCAAAACAAAACTGAAAAAGTCGAAGTGGAATCAGATGTTACCTGTGAATTGAGTGATGTATATCAAGTCAAACACAGTTACATCACTCAATTCACAGGTAACATCTGATTCCACTTCGACTTTTTTTCAGTTTTGTTTTGATGTTTGCTCTATAACTCCACATAGTTTTTAGTTTTGTCTTGTGCCATCGATAATTGTTTTTACAATAAAACTAGCTCACCAGGACCGCGGTGGCCAACGCCCGGAATCCGGAACTTATTTTTGCAAAAAGAAGAGTTTTTGGGGTTTGAGTGTTGGTTGTTGCGGTTTTGTTGAGCTATTTTTTTTGAATTTTAGATGTACTTCCAATTAATTCTTATTAAATATAGTACTAGGAAACCTCACATGGTGACATATAACTTGAAAGACCACTTTATATGTATTTTAAGATAGAGTCCCCACATTCACCTGTCACTAGTCTATGAACAGATGATTATATATTGTAGACAGTTTAATTTGTTTTAACTTTTTAACTTTACAGTCTAAAATTAATTTTCAAAGTGATGTATTTTGTTGTTTGGCTGTATATTGCTTTTAAATGTGGACAAATCTTTGTATATTTGTATTTTAACGTAAGTTTTATATTTACAATTTTAACCTTATATTCGACAATTTTTTCTTCAATTTATTTTCTTCTAATGTTTTCTAACAATTTTTAGTCTTGTTGCCTGAAGATGTGGTAATACTTTAGTATAAATATCACGAAACCGGTAGCATTAATAAAGAGTTTGTGAGATAAAGGACCTGTTATTTAAACCAGTAATCGTAGTATATATATATATATATATATATATATATATATATATATATATATATATATATATATATATATATATATATATATATATATATATATATATATATATATATATATATATATATATATATGTTAAATTCATTTTCCGGGTATACTCCGCGTGGGTGATAGGCCCCGAGAGGGACCGTGGTTGTCTGAACGACGTTTCGGCAGAATCTCATCTGCCATCTTCAGGTTCTAACCGATAACTGCTGACTGCGGCTTCTGGTTACTCGAACTGAAACCAGAAGCCGCAGTAAGCAGTTATCGGTTAGAACCTGAAGATGGCAGATGAGATTCTGCCGAAACGTCGTTCAGACAACCACGGTCCCTCTCGAAGCCTATCACCTACGGGAGTATACCCGGAAAACGAATTTAACATTCACCACCCGCGAAAACCTGAAAAACAACATATATATATATATATATATATATATATATATATATATATATATACATATATATACATATATACATGTTATATATAAAATCTACGCCACTATATATTAACTTATAAGTTTGGCATCACTTCATAATATCCCAGAGTATCGTATTACAGCTATATTGCAGATAACAAATTCTCTCCTAGAATTACAAATTGTCTATTCAGCACTTGCTTTGTTCCAAGTCTGAAAAACGCTTATCTGGCTTAACTAGTAAGCTTATAAATTGGTATCATAACCTTTTTGAATTTAGTTTTATACTCATTATGTTTTAATAAACATCTTTAATATTCAATCCATTTATTCTTCAGAGTCAACGTTGACTCTTAATTAAATAAAAAGTATTTTTAAAAACGTTTATGTAAATAAAAATTGGCGCAGCCGTTAGGGTCCATTTAACATCGTAGAACAAGAAGCTTAACTGGTAGTGCAACGCATTAGACCAAGGAAAATATCTGCAGAAGATACCTAACTAGTGAAAGTGAGCCTACAAGAGCAAGGAGCCCTTCCTCACTACGTAGGTGGATCCAAATCTCTTAACGGAAGAATCTTATGAAGAAAATATTTACGCAAGACCATTTAAGAATCATCTCGTATTGTCACTCTTTAATTTTTATCAAGTAACAAACTATTTTATTTCATTCATGTTTTTTTCTACTTTATTTTTTGATTTGGCTCTGACATATCTAACTATATCCACTCGCTACATATACGTGTGAGAGGTGAGCGTGAAGTACAGTTCGACATGAGGGCCAAGCATTTTTATTTTTACATATTAGTTGGCTGATATTTCTCTTATCCACTCACTACATATACGTGTGTAGGGGTGTGCATGAAGTACAGTTCGGCCGAAAGACCAAACTAATTTTACTATAAGTGAATATTTATTTCTATTATCCAAGTCCCATACTATAATGCAAACTAAATATCTATTATAATCAGTATATATATATATATATATATATATATATATATATATATATATATATATATATATATATATATATATATATATATATATATATATATATATATATATATATACGTACAGAGAAATAGCTAAAAGACGCGGGTTAATTACGAACAGTAAAAATATGAAATAATCGGGTATTCCCGCATAAAAAAAAAAATTTTCAAGGTGGAAAAAAGCAAAATTGCAAATGGCAGAAAGATGCAAACCGTGGAGACGTGTTCCTGTGTCTTCATCAGCACGGTGTAGCTGAGTTAAAATGATGGACAAAAACTCAGAAAGACACTAAAGGAAAACCACTGACAGGCAATGTCGCAACCTTTGTGGCTTCCACCTGGAAGACTCTGGTATGAGAGCGACATCCAAGTATCGTCACGTGGCGACTATGCGGGAATACCCGATTATTTTCATCATTTTTACTGTTCGTAATTAACCCGCTTCTAGCTTTCTGTACGTATTCATTTTCCTGGGCCCGGAATCCCACGCAGGTGGCTATAGTCGCCATGTGACGATACTTGGATGTCGCTCTCATACCCGAGTCTTCCAGGTGGAAGCCACAAAGGTTGCGACTGGCTGCCTGTCAGTGGTTTTCCTTTAGTGTCTTTTCTGAGTTTTGTTCATCATTTTAACCCTGCCAACTGTGATAGATCAATTAGTCAGAAACACGTGTCCACGGTTTGCATCTTTCTCTATTTTGCAATGGTATTTTTCCATCTTGTAAATTTTTTTGTTTTGTGTAGTGGTGGAATAACGATTATTTTCATTTATTACTTTATATATATATATTATATATATATATATATATATATATATATATATATATATATATATATATATATATATATATATATATATATATATATATATATATATATATATATATATATATATATATATATATATATATATATATATATATATGTATGTAACACCTTTTATGCCCATTTTGTACCATGACGTCTTTGGAGATAATCCAGCCTTTTTGGGGTCGGTCCCTAAAAAGAGGACCCCAACCGTCGTAGAGCTGTTACATATCGCTTTTTGGAGGTCCTCAGACGAATTGTACCTATATTGGTAACTCACTTATTAGTGTGAGGCCGTTGTCACATTCCATAGGCACTTTGAGATGAGAAAACAAAGTGATACAAGGGCTTTCTACTATGTCCTTATGCTTTTTAATATAATATAAAGAATAAGAATATAAATAACAGAATAAGAGTATAAAAATCTGATGACATGATTCAATCGATACATTACAAGCCAAAGACAAATAGCGATTTATCGAATACTTCCGCATAACATCACCAGACGAAAATTAATTAAGAGTGGTCTGGATCTGGTTTGTCCTTTGCTCGTCTATTTAAAACGCTTTAAAGATATCGGACATCTACGACACCTAAATGCGTTTGTTCAGTTTGTAACGCGCAATATAAAAAGTTGTTTGGAATGAACTAGTCTAGTAATTTGGAGAGATTCTGAGGCAAATTATGTTTATCAATCACAATATTTGGAATTTTGTGTTGGAATTACGATTAAAAACCTGTCAAACATCGCTATTTCTATCCCACCACTTCAACATCTGTGCACGATCATTCAATGCGGGGGTGGAGCAGTATCGATGTGGGAATATCTGGCTATTTCACTTTGAATGTTACTAGTTTTTTTTTTTGGAACTAATTGTAAAGCTCGAATATATTTCTTGGTATCATTCACATTCTTCATGAACTTTGTTCCTGACCGTCGCCCTTCTCAATTTCCTTTTTTTTTTTTTTTGCAAAATAAATGACGTTCTACTTTAAGGCCACAATATTTATTAAACATCTTATTTGCTTTTGTGTTTTTTATATTAATTTTAATCAATATATATATATTAATATTAGATTTTTTAATTTTTATATATTTCCAGTCTTAAAGCTATCAGATTTATTAAAAAGTTAACACTAGCGAAAAACTAAATCACCTATCAAAAACATATTTCAAGCTAAAAAATTTGTTTTCCATAATAATATTTCTAATTTATTTTGTTTTATATATATAAAAAATAAATGAGATCCTGAGAAGAATTCCTCGGATTAAGTTTGTTCGGGCTGAGTGTAATTTCAAACAACATTCGCCTCATCGAGTTCATACACTGTCCAGTCATACGTTAAATTAAATGGATTATTGTCAAAACCAACAAAGATGCAATCGCAGAATTTTAAATATTCAACAAATATGTATATAAAGAAAATATATTTATCATTATAACAGTTGTTGATATTGATCTACCTTTATTATAATATATAGCGCAGAGTACAAGAAGTGATTGTACAGAAAACATTAAATTTTGCTCAAGTGGTTTTCTTGTAGATGAAGTAGAATGTGAATGTATGCATAATAGAGGTCCTTGCTCACCAAATATATATTATAGTGATTTTAGAGGCATTCCATATTTTAAGAAATGCATTGATTATTTTATAATGTAATTGGGTATTATGTAATTTTCACAAAGTTAAAAAATAGGTCAATTAATTATAAGAAAAGATTCTGCATTAGAGAAAGTTTAAAGTTGATTAAAAAGTTGGATCCTATATTCGAAAAATATAATAATTATCAAAGTTTTTTTAATAATCAGATAATATCTTATGGGCCACTACGAATGAAAAAATACCTTTGTTACAAATACCACCTGCTAATATAAGAGCTGTGTATAATGACTGATTACTTGAAAGAACACCTCTGAGAAATATTTCTAAAAAGCATGAAAAACACATTTCAGAGCAAAAATTATGGGAGATAGAGTGAGCAAACACACAAAATACAAAGTAATAACAAATAACTTAAGAAATGAGAAATACCGCCTTCAAAAGCAGCTACTTGGTGAGAGTATTAGAAAAAGTTTAAAAAAAATGATCAATATGTTAAAAATTTATCGAAACGTATACCGATATTGTGTATGAAAATTTTACACAGCTATTTGGAAAGAAATATCCGTTGAGCAGAAATAGTAGAACTCAAACAGTCCATATTTGCACTTTGTGATAAAGATGGATCTTATAAAACTGCGTGAGATCATAATTGTTTACTTTCAGATTCAAGGTAGATGCTTTGTACCGAAAGGCGTATTTATTATTTAGTATATACAAATGTTGATTGTACTGAGAATTATCAATGAGTTGTATTTGAACAATTTATTGTAACAGGTAAATAAACTTAAAGATTTTCATGAAAATACTAAAGAACGTTTTTCAGATTTTCGTTTTTATATAAAAATTACATTAATTTTTTTAATATTGTATAAATATAAGTGTATTTTCCATCATTAGCTTATGATGAGATTTGCAATTTTTTGTCGTAATATTTACAGCGTATTAAATAAACAACTGTATTTTAATTGTGTAGTTTTAGTTTATTTTTTAAATGAAGATGTCGAAATTTTAATATTAAACCAGTACTAAATTAAAAAATAGCGGTGATATCTTACAAAACTTGAAATTGAATTAATTTGTAAAAAAGACATTTGGACTCATTCATAAAAAATACTATATACATAACAGGTAATCACCAAGGATGATTTTATTTATAAAACTGGCATAGATTTCACTAATAATAAGCTCTAAATAAATACAAAGTAGAGAAAATATACAATAATAAGACGGTTGATATTAAAAGCTCGAGTAATGGAACAATCAATTTTGTAAGTTTTTCCGAACCACATGTGCTTTATGTAACACGTTTAATAAATTTTTCATCCTTTTTTACAGTAGAACAGGAACTCATTTTTTACAAAAAGTGTGGGAATGTTATTTGAACTTGTATAACTCGCCATTAGATTCTTGTAGGATTAAATCCCTGTCCACATTAGAATCTCCAGGAATACATTTTAAAGCTAAGTTACTTCTATCAATAATTTTAATAGATCACTTTTAAAGACTCATTGTCCCCGCATAAGTTGGCAAGTATAAAGCGAAATCTAGTTCACCAGGCGTCATTCCAATTACCGGCTTCACGTATTTTTTTTTTGTTGCAAAGTGTAGCTGCTGTTTGGAATGTAATGCAGGCTGGCTGGCGAGGAATTTCTGCGCTTATCTATGATTACTTCCAGGAGTGGATTTTTTTTAAAATCTGTTGGAGAATAATTGAACAAGCTCTTTGATGCTCATAGTTGTTTCCTCCATTCGTAACTATATACTTTATTCCATACATTGTAATATTATTTTTACATCTTCAATTACAAATAGATCGACTGATCGGTAATAGCCCTTTTCTGACACAGGTATATTAAATATAAAAAATGATTGAATAAAGTCATATAGATATGGTTTATGATAAAGATATTTCAGCGATCTTAATTGATCACCTAAGAACAAACACTTAGTTGTACTTTCTAAACTTTTCTAACCTTATGGAAATGTCACCGACATGTTTAAATTGATATATGCACATAAAGATGTACTTGCTAGCTTCGAGTTTTGATTAGACCATATCCAATAGCACACTGTATTTCAGCCTGAATATAATGATCTTGTAAGACTTTCCCAATATTATCTCTTTGAGACTACAAAATATATCCATTTCAATGATGGTAAACGGTCTTGATCATAAAACAGTTATTCTTCATCTTCACTCTTTGTATTTCTTTGAGTTATATTTTTTTTTTGTCTGTTGATTTTATTTTACAAATATGTGATGGTTTCACGAATCGAATCTTTTTTTTATTCACTCAAATATAGCTGGTACTACGCTTTTTCTTTGAACTTTTTCAAAATCAATGTATTCTAAAACAAATGACAATAACAAAATCTCTCAGGTTGGTTGTTGTACTGCAAATTTTGTAATTTTATAAATTATTATAAATTTGCATATAGAGAAATAGATATGATATGATTAGGTATTGTAAATTAATGGAATTTATAATAAAACCTAAAAACCTACCTTGTTTTTCAAAATGTGTATAATAGCAGAATGGTCTTTAAGAATGATTTTGAGCAAATAATATTTGTTGTTTGTATGTTTCACCATCTCGCCTTAATGAGTCACCATAGCCATTTTGGAAATGGCCCTATTTTAGAAATGTCCTCCTAAAGAAGATAATAAGCACAGCAAGCGTTTTGTTTTTGGTGGTGGTTTTTGTATTTGATTTTTTTGGTTTGATTTTGATACTTTTTGACATAATATGAACTTCAAAATGTTGAGAAAAACAAACTGAGCACAGCCAAAGAATTATGATGAAACAAAAAGGGAATGCTTCCTAATACAAACCAGTTATATTCTTTGGTATGGTATGTATCAATAATAATTAATGGGCTTTCAATGACGATTAACAAAACCAACAATAATATTGTTTTTTTAAAATAGTCAGCTTTGACAAAACGCTCATATGAACCATATAATGCAGGGTTTGTATTTGGTCAGGCTGTATTTTATGAAGAAGAAGAAGTTACCAGCCAATATTTATCCAAAAAAAGACCGTAAGTAACAGCACAGAACGTAATGCAGTATACATAAACCGTAAATCTAAAACCTTTCGGACATCACCTCTATCAAACACAATGAATGGTGCACTTAGAATTAATAAGCTAAATCAAATTAAATCGTAAAAAAGAACCTTACACATGGGAGTAGTAGTATTGCATTGTTTTATGAATTATAATTGAATTATTAACGATTAGCTAAAAAGGAATGATACACTTCGAGTGAAGAAAATGTAAATAAAGAAACGCGAAAGTGCTATACTGCCATTAGTTTTTATATTTGTTTCAAACTTGGTTTTTTTTTTTCTTTGTTTTTTTAGTAGATTTCCTAATTTAGTTAAACAAAAGAATGGAAATTTTTTCAAAACTGTTATCTTTTTTTTGTTTTTGGTGGTTTTTTTATTTGTTTACCGTGACTTGTTAACATGAGCTAATAACCAAAGAAGTTAAGATCGATATTAAGTGTTCTCCCAATTCAGGATTTTTGGTGGTGGTGGACTGGGAACCTATTCAGAGTGCAGACTTTCAAACCAACCCGTTGGAGTATTTCTGTTGTTGAGATCAACATCTCAAATGTTAATTTAATGAAGTTGTGACAACCCGGAGACCCAGTATTCTTGAAAGAAGGAACACACCCCTTTACAGTGGTTCGTGTGTGAGACTTCAGAATTTTTGCTAGAGTAATCAAAAACTTTTTTTTTTTTTTGTTCATCCCTCAATAATTGCAGAAGATGGTGGAGTTTTGATGAATTACGATTTCTAAAATCGAATAAACAGCCAGCCAGAAAGTTGATACTGTCCATGGAGGCTTTAGGTTCAAACAAAACAAAACGGCGGAACTTTTTGACTCTCAAACCTATTTTTCAAGAGTTGATGAAGTAAAAAAAAATTTTTGCCGATAATTTGAGAGAGCTGAATTTTTCAAAAAGAGAAAATCGATTCGCAACATTTTCCAAAAACGCCAGAAACGCGAAGTGAGAATGATTTTGTGCTTAAAATTTCAAGGTCATCCATTTTTCTGCCATGTATTGTTCATAGATTGACTGTAAAGACTGTCTTACAGCAAATACGATCGAGAAAAGCTTTTTGGCACGGAACATTTTGAGAAACGAATAATTAACTCTACTAATGGTTTTATTAATTGACTTGAAAAAACCAGCCTTACTCGTAGACCTGCAAATATATATTTTTATAATATCAGATTTCCGTTTTTTTAGGTCATATTACATAAATAAGATATCAACCGCAAATTTTAGGTTCTTGATAAAAAGTCAAAATGCAAGTGAACTTTCTTATTTTGAACCTCAGCATTTTCTAAGAAATTAGAAAATAAACATATTTTGCTCGAGATAATGTTCTGGAAGGGGTGTTTTTTCGAATGTAGAAATGATTCCGTGATGAATTTTTCCTCCAGGAAAACGCTCAGTGGAAGTCGCCAGTAGACTGATTTTCGGAGCTTAAAATTTAGGGTTTATCCATTTTCTCGCTGCTTATTGTTCATAGATTTAACTTAATGACTCGTTTCTATGCTTAACATGAGGTAGTTGAAAAACTTTTGTAAATGAAATTTTCTGTAAATTTGAGAACAATGCACTAACTTCATTAACTGTGTTTATTAATTATCTGAGGGGAAAAAACGGCCCTAGTATTTCTGAAGACCGCAAGAGAGAGAGTTTCTCTAATACCAAGATTTCGGTTTTTTAGGTAATATACACGTATGAGAAAAGATGATCAACCATAAAATTTTAGGGTTCTTAACAAAAAAGAAAATGCAAGTGAACTTTTTATTTCAACCTCAGCATTTTTTGCAAGAAATTAGAAATAAACACATTTTGCTCGAGATAATGTTCTGGGAGGGGTGTTTTTTTGTACGGAGAAAACTGATTTCATGCAAGAATTTTACTTTTCCAAAAATGTCGAAAGTCGTGGTGGATGATTAGTGAACTTAAAATTGAGGGTTTATCCATTTTCTCGCTGCTGTATTGTTCAGTAGATTTATCTTAATGACCTGTTTCAGTACAAGGAAACATGATCGCTAAAATTTGTAAAGAAAAAAATTTTCTAAAAAAATGATTACTGAACTTCACATTAACGGTCTTATTAATTATTCAGGGGAAAATTCAGCCTTATCCCAAACAGACCGTAAGAGATAGTGTTTTTATAATGCACCGATTTCGATTTTTTTAGGTCATATTACGTACGAAAAGATATCGATCCATATAAATTTTAGGTTCTTAACAAAAAAAGTCAAAATGCAAGTGAACTTTAATTTAGTCTCAAGCATTTTTCAAGAAATTAGAAATTAAAAATGTTTTGTTCAGAGATTAATTGTTCTGGGAAGGGGTGTTTTTCAACGCGGAGAAAACGATTCCGTGCATAATTTTCTCCCCAAAAACGCTCGTGGAAGTCGTAAGGGACGTTGATTTAGTTTTCTAAGAGTGTATTTCAATCCATTTTCTCGCTGCTGGTATTGTTCCTTAAGACTACTTTATCGATCTGTTCTATATGAAACATGATCGTTAAAAACTTTTTGTAAGAAATGAAATTTTCTGAGAAATGAATGGAATTAACTCCGCTGAACTGGTTTTATTAATTATTCAGGAAAAAAACGGCCATTTGCCGCAAAGAACCGAGATACGAGTTTTGCTATAATACTTCCAGATTTCCTGTTTTTGAAGTCATATTACGTACGAAGATATCAACCATGAAAATTTTGAGGTTCTTGAACAAAAAGTCAAAATGCAAGTGAACTTTTAATTTCTGAACCTCAGCATTTTTCAAGAAATTAGGAAATGAAAATGGTTTTGTTCGAGATAATGTTCGGGAAGGGTGTTTTTTCTGTATGAAAGAAAACTGATTCTCGAAATATAAATTTCTCCAAAACAGCCTCGTGGAAGTCGTGGTAGGACGATTTTGAGCTTAAAATCTCCAGGGTTTATCCATTTTCTCGCTGCTGTATTGTTCATAGAGACTTAACATTAATGACTGTTTCATATGAAACATGATCCGTTAAAAACTTTTTGTGAAGAATGAAATTTTTCTGAGAAATTGTAATAATTAACTTCGCAGTTAACGGTTTTTATTAAATTATTCAGGGGAAAAAACGGCCTTATTTCGAAGAACCCGCAAGAGATGAGAGTTTCTATAATACCGGATTTCGGTTTTTTAGAGTCATTATTACGTACGAAAAAGATACTCAACCATAAAATTTTAGGTTCTTAACAAAAAGTCAAAATGCAAGTGAACTTTTAATTTTCAACCTCAGCATTTTTCAGAAGAATTAGAAATCAAAAACGTTTTGTTCGAGATGAAGTTCTCGGGGAAGGGGTGTTTTTTTCGTACGAAGAAAATGATTCCGTGCATAATTTTCTCCCAAAAACGCTCGTGGAAGTCGTGGTGGACGATTTGAGCTTAAAATTTAGGGTTCTATCCATTTTTTCTGCCATGCTGTAGCTGTTGTTCATAGATTTGACCTAATGACTGTTTCATATGAAACATGATCGTTAAAAACTTTGTAAAGAATGAAATTTTCTGAGAAATGAATTAAATTAACTTCGCATTAACGGTTTTATTAATTATTCTAGGAAAAAACGGCCTTATCTCGAAGACCGCAAGAGATAGTGTTTTTATAATACCAGATTTCTGATTTTTTAGGGTCTTATTACAAGTAGCGAAAAGATATCAACCATAAAATTTTAGGGTCTTTAACAAAGAGTCAAAATGCAAGTGAACTTTTTAATTTCAACCTCACATTTTTCAGAAATTAGAAATAAAATAGTTTTGTTCGAGATAAAGTTCTGGGAAGGGGTGTTTTTTCGTACGGGAGAAAACGTGATTCGCGTGCATAATTTTCTCCAAAAACGCTCGTAAAGTCGTGGTGGACGATTTTGAGCTTAAATTCTTAGGGTTTATTCTGTTTTCTTCGCTGCTGTATTGTCTCATAGACTTAACTTAATGACATGTTTCATAAAAACGATCGTTAAAAACCTTTGTAAAGAATAAAATTTCTGAGAAATGATTAATTGACTCGGCATTAACGGCTTTATTAATTATTCAGGAAAAAAACGGCCTTATCTCGAAGACTCGCATGAGATGAGTGTTTTTATAATACCAGATTTCGATTTTTTAGGTCATATTACGTACGAAAGATATCAACCATAAAATTTTATGTTCTTAACAAAAAGTCGATGCAAGTAAACTTTTAATTTCAACTTCAGCATTTTTCAAGAAATTAGAAATAAAAATGTTTGGTTCGAGATAAAGTTCCTGGGAAGGGGTGTTTTTTCGTACGGGGAAAACGATTCCGTGCATAATTTCTCCAAAAACGCTCGTGGAAGTCGTGGGTGGAACGACTTTGAGCTTAAAATTTAGTGTCTGTCCATTTTCTCGCTGCTGTATTGTTCATAGACTTAATTTAAAGTGACTGTTTCATACGTAACATGATCGTTAAGAACTTTTGTGAAGAATGACATTTTTCTGAGAAAAACGAACTAATTAACTTCGCCATTAAACGTTTTATTAATTATTCAGACAAAACGGCTTGTCTCGAAGACCGTAAAGATAGAGTTTCTATAACACCAGATTTCTGGTTTTTTAGGTCATATTACGTACTAAAAGATATCAACCATAAAATTTTAGGTTCTTAACAAAAAGTCAAAATGCAAGTGAACTTTAATTTCAACCTCAGCATTTTTCAAGAAATTAGAAATAAAAATATTTTTGTTCGAGATATGTTCTGGGAAGGGTGTTTTTTCGTACGGAAAAACGATTCCGTGCATAATTTTCTCCAAAAACGCTCGTGGAAGTCGTGGTGGACGATTTTGAGGCTTAAAATTTAGGGTTTATCCATTTTCTCGCTGCTGTATTGTTCATAGATTTAACTTAACAGACTGTTTCATATGAAACATGATCGTTAAAAACTTTTGTGAAGAATAAAATTTTTCTGAGAAATGAATAATTAACTTCGCATTAACGGTCTTATTAATTATTCAGGGAAAAAAAACGGCCTTATTTCGAAGACCGCAAGAGATAGAGTTTCTATAATACCAGATTTCGGTTTTTTAGGTCATATTACGTACGAAAAGATATCAACCATAAAATTTTAGGTTCTTAACAAAAGTCAGAATGTGATGAACTTTTAATTTCAACCTCAGCATTTTTCAAGAAATTAGAAATAAAAATGTTTTGTTCGAGATAAAGTTCTGGGAAGGGGTGTTTTTTCGTACGGAGAAAATGATTCCGTGCATAATTTTCTCCAAAAACGCTCGTGGAAGTTGTGGTGGACGATTTTGAGCTTAAAATTTAGGGTTTATCCATTTTCTCGCTGCTGTATTGTTCATAGATTTAACTTAATGACTGTTTCATATGAAACATGATCGTTAAAAACTTTTGTAAAGAATAAAATTTTCTGAGAAATGATTAATTAACTTCACATTAACGGTTTTATTAATTATTCAGGGAAAAACGGCCTTATCTCGAAGACCACAGAGATAGTGTTTTTATAATACCAGATTTCGATTTTTAGGTCATATTACGTACGAAAAGATATCAACCATAAAATTTTAGGTTCTTAACAAAGAGTCAAAATGCAAGTGAACTTTTAATTTCAACCTCAGCATTTTCAAGAAATTAGAAATAAAAATGTTTTGTTCGAGATAATGTTCCGGGAAGGGGTGTTTTTTCGTACGGAGAAAACGATTCCGTGCATAATTTTCTCCAAAAACGCTCGTGGAAGTCGTGGTGGACGATTTTGAGCTTAAAATTTAGGGTTTATCCATTTTCTCGCTGCTGTATTGTTCATAGACTTAACTTAATGACTGTTTCATATGAAACATGATCGTTAAAAACTTTTGTGAAGAATGAAATTTTCTGAGAAATGAATAATTAACTTCGCATTAACGGTTTTATTAATTATTCAGGAAAAAACGGCCTTATTTCGAAGACCGCAAGAGATAGAGTTTCTATAATACCAGATTTCGGTTTTTTAGGTCATATTACGTACGAAAAGATATCAACCATAAAATTTTAGGTTCTTAACAAAAAGTCAAAATGCAAGTGAACTTTTAATTTCAACCTCAGCATTTTTCAAGAAATTAGAAATAAAAATGTTTTGTTCGAGATAAAGTTCTGGGAAGGGGTGTTTTTTTCGTACGAAGAAAACGATTCCGTGCATAATTTTCTCCAAAAACGCTCGTGGAAGTCGTGGTGGACGATTTTGAGCTTAAAATTTAGGGTTTATCCATTTTCTCGCTGCTGTATTGTTCATAGACTTAACTTAATGACTGTTTCATATGAAACATGATCGTTAAAAACTTTTGTGAAGAATGAAATTTTCTGAGAAATGAATAATTAACTTCGCATTAACGGTTTTATTAATTATTCAGGGAAAAAAACGGCCTTATTTCGAAGACCGCAAGAGATAGAGTTTCTATAATACCAGATTTCGGTTTTTAGGTCATATTACGTACGAAAAGATATCAACCATAAAATTTTAGGTTCTTAACAAAAAGTCAAATGCAAGTGAACTTTTAATTTCAACCTCAGCATTTTTCAAGAAATTAGAAATAAAAATGTTTTGTTCGAGATAAAGTTCTGGGAAGGGGTGTTTTTTCGTACGGAGAAAACGATTCCGTGCATAATTTTCTCCAAAAACGCTCGTGGAAGTCGTGGTGGACGATTTTGAGCTTAAAATTTAGGGTTTATTCATTTTCTCGCTGCTGTATTGTTCATAGATTTAACTTAATGACTGTTTCATATGAAACATGATCGTTAAAAACTTTTGTAAAGAATGAAATTTTCTGAGAAATGAATAATTAACTCGGCATTAACGGTTTTATTAATTATTCAGGAAAAAAACGGCCTTATCTCGAAGACCGCAAGAAATAGAGTTTTAATAATACCAGATTTCGGCTTTTTGGGTCATATTACGTACGAAAAGATATCAACCATAAAATTTTAGGTTGTTAACAAAAAGTCAAAATGCAAGTGAACTTTTAATTTCAACCTCAGCATTTTTCAAGAAATTAGAAATAAAAATGTTTTGTTCGAGATAAAGTTCTGGGAAGGGGTGTATTTTCGTACGGAGAAAACGATTCCGTGCATAATTTTCTCCAAAAACGCTCGTGGAATTCGTGGTGAACGACTTTGCGCTTAAAATTTCGTGTTTGTCCATTTTCTCGCTGCTGTATTGTTCATAGATTTGATTTAATGACTGTTCCATACGAAACGTGATCGTTAAGAACTTTTGTAAAGAATGACATTTTTCTGAGAAACGAATAATTAACTCGCCAGTAAACATTTTATTAATTATTCACATATAAACGGCCTTATCTCGAAGACCGTAAGAGATAGAGTTTTTTATAATACCAGATTTCGGTTTTTTTAGGTCATATTACGTACGAAAAGATATCAACCATAAAATTTTATGTTCTTAACAAAAAAAGTCAAAATGCAAATGAACTTTTAATTTCAACTTCAGCATTTTTCAAGAAATTAGAAATAAAAAATGTTTTGTTCGAGATAAAGTTCTGGGAAGGGGTGTTTTTTCGTACGGGGAAAACGATCCCGTACATAATTTTTCTCCAAAAACGCTCGTGGAAGTCCTGGTGAACGACTTTGCGCTTAAAATTTCGGGTTTATCCAT